>CM055105.1:14642220-14796146 GCA_029204225.1 Diphasiastrum complanatum
CTCTCTCTCTCTCTCCATCTCTTTTTATCTTTCACACTCTCTATTTCCTCTTAAAACAAACAAACAAACATCATCTTCAAACAAACAAACAAAAAACAAAATAAACAAAAATCAGGCACCAACCTCAAACACTGATCTTCAAGCACTGATCTTCAAGCCCTCCAGTACTGACCATCCTCAATCGCCCTCAATCGTTCCAAAGACGCTTAAATCTGCAAAAGACAAAGTGAAAGAGAAGGCGCTGGATCACGCGAATTGGAAGATTGAAACAGACATCGGAATCCGACGGCCTCCAAACATGTCAGAATCCGACGTCTGTGCCCATTCAGACCCGGACAAATGTGCCAGATGTCGTGGACAGACTTTTTGGCTTGCCGACGTGGACGTCGGAATCCGTCGGATTCCGACGTCCACATTGGATTACACGTATTTTTTTTTAAAATCTGTGACAGGTCATATCCACGTCTGCAAGTCAGAATCCGACATGCCTTTGAAAATTAGTTGCCGCCCATATTTTCCGATCGCCGGACTCTGATTTTCGGATTGTTTTATTGCGACGTTGGACCTCGACGTGTCAGATTGCGACGGATTATGAAATTTTTGAGCATATGTCGGACGTGGACGTCGGAATTTGCGCGATATGTTATTGTGATTATCACTCCAAAACCAAGCACATTCCACTAAAGTATCACCACATCAGAGATCTGATTCAGAAAAGGGATTCGATAATCCAATACATTGAATCATTTGACATGTACGAAGCCTCTAAACAAGGCTCTATTGAGAAGCATAGGGTCTCAATGGGAATCAGGTGAAGGTTTCCTCTATTCAAGAGGGAGTTGATGGAAAAGGTGAACTTCGAAAACCTTTACTCGACTTTTTAACATAAGTAAATTTTATAGTGCACACGTTTTCACACACATCCTTTAGGCGGAGACGAAAGGGGAGCATACAACATAGTCTTTAGATTTTAAGGACAAGTGTGTTTGCAAGTTGGGGGCGGGTGGGAGGGGGGGGGGGTCCTCGGCCCTTGCGCCTAGGGTACAAGCCCTTGGGTAGGAAGAAGAGCCTAGGAGCCACTCCTTCCTCGACATAAATTCATTTTTACTTTTTTGATTTAACCTTCTTTGTTGTAAACTTTTTAACGCACACCTTCTCTACAATGGTGCGTGCAACTTTTTAACACATGTTGTTGCCCCTCCAATGGAGATCACATTGCATCTAATGATTCCATTGGTGGCGTTCTTGCATTAGTTTCTCACATTCAACCTATAAAATTATTGAATCGAACAATGGATAACTAACAACAAGATATAGTTACAATTAGTAAGCTCAACTATGATTGGATTGTTAGTGTAGTTAACAGTTGTTATGTACTAATTTAGTTTAGTAGTCTTTAGTTAAGGAGCTGGCCGATAACGTGAGTTTACTTGTATATAGGCTAAAATGCCACGTAGAGGCCAACAGTGAAATTCATGCATTTATTAAGTCTATGCCATGTGGCGTCCCCATGCAAAGGGGACCTTTACTTGTATATGTATCAGTCTCTTTGTAATATTAAAGATGCTTTTGCTTTGTGAGCTCCTCCATCACTCTGTTACTTGTGGATGCTGTTTATGGTTTTTGATGGTTGTCAATCAGTCTATGATTGCATCTCTGATCTGCACTCTCCACTAGATGAGAATTTCTGCATAGAATATTAACTTGGTATTAGAGCTTATAGGCTGTGGAGGAACATGCACGATCGTAGCTCTTGGAAGAGCAATTCCATCGATGGCAGCATCAGAGCCAAGCAACGGTAAGGACGCCGTACGAGGTACAAGATCATCCGGGGTGATTGGAGATGCAAAGCCCTTTGATTCAGTGCATACGAAGCCAATTTGTAGAATTAAAGTAAAAGAAATTTTCATAGCAAGCAGGCTATGGGGTAGCCGACGGAAAAGTGCCCATAACGGGAGCAATTCTGAATGAATGGTGGATCGGTTTGTTGAAAACAAGAATTGGGACAGTTTGGTGGACAGCCAGGGTAGCTGTGGAGGTACAGCTCTCAGCAATTGAATGGAAGGCAGTTTAAAAAATAGGCAACAAAGTTTAGTCTACGCAGGGTAGGGTTTACAGCTAGAAAATGCATGATCTCTCACTATAGGAGGTCATGTTTGGATCTCGGTTGAGGACAGGCGTTTTTGGAAAGAGAGCCAGACTGTAAGAGGCCATGGACAGCCGTATTGCCATTAGTGAGTAGATTCACTCTCAAAGCCTTCAAGGAAAAAGGCTGGTCAGGGTTTGAAGTGGCATGTTTTGAAGCTGTAAAGGCCCAGTGGAGGGCACCCTGGGGAGATTGATCAGTGGGCAACCACCCTCAGATCAACGAGCTGTAACAGTTTTTGTGGGGTGGCCACGAACCCCTTCTGCCATAGCTAGAACCTTTGAAAGCTCAAAGGAAGGAGGAGGAAGGAGCATCGTGAGACTCTTGATTGGCAAGAATTGAGAGAGGGAAACGAATCACAAGTGAGATTTGAACATTATGTAATGATATGCCGGTGAATATGGTGGAATGGCATGGGGCTTCTAGTTCAACTTCTCGGAAGTTAGAACCTACCAAGGTCAGCGACACTTGGAGCGGCATCTCAAGGTGAGAATCGACAATGACATTGTTAGACTCGATGGTTACGATTGTTTTACATGCTTTTGCAAAGGGAGAAATGTCACAATTGGGGAGACATTTATACTATCTTGTTATTGGCAGCAATGCAATAATGGCGTCACAAGGTGAAGGATGTCAGTGGAAAGGTTAGCTTGGTAAACCAAAGTGGAAACTTGATAACATGAAGTAGCAAGCAGGATACGTGTGGTGCTACAGAGTAATCCATGATTGGGAAGCCTTGTTGGTGAGTTGGATGCTGTGGTAAGAGAGACCAAGTTGATATATGATTCATATTCTATGTGAATGCTTGTCACAACTTTTTTGATGGATGTACAATTTGTATATTTTGACAAAGAAGCAATCATAAAGTTAAACTACACTCAAGGCCCCCATCATCTGCATCATTCATATACTATACTAGAGCCTCATGAAGCTCTTTTGTGAGTTCTTTGTGGATATTCGATAAAAGAGTAGCAAGGTAATTTGTAAATGACTTTGTACATTCCATATTTGCGAATCATCCACTATAACCCGAAATGAGTAGAAATCACTCGGTTGTGAACACTGTACTAAATGATTGTATCTAGAAAGAGAAAACTTGCCCACTCATCTTGATGACAATCAATTGCATCAATGATATTATTCAAGAATATGATGTATGTGCTATGTTTGTTTGTCAAGCTTTGGGTGATGTTATGAAGAAATTTTTTCTTTATGCCTAGGTGAAAATATTATCTAGGTGAATGTTCACTATATGTATATATATATATATATATATATATATATATATATATATATATATATATATATATATATATATGTTATATGAGAAATCAACATGCATTAGTAGAATGCCATATATAATGCGCACATTGACCTCTCCAACATCAAGTAGGTGCTCGCTTTATTTTATGTTAATGTGCACACAAAAAACCGACAAATACAAATAGGCCAATTGTTATAATTACAAACTATCACTCTGTTTATAGATTTGTAGGTTTTCTACCTGTTGAGATTTAAGTAGTTTTAGTTATAATTTTGTATTTGAAGGTTTATTCTAAGCTTTTGACTACAAAGATGTGACACGAAGATGTTATATGTTTATAAGGTTAGTTTCAAAGTTTTTTAAGAGCACTTAAATCGAGTGATGTACATGTGTGCATGTGTTTATTTTAACCTAATACATGCAAATCATGATGTACATGTGCTCACTTTGTTCAACAAAGGAACAAGGTTTGATTGGAATGGAGATTGCTGTGAGGTGCTCACTTTGTTCTAGAAAGGAACAAGGCCTTATTGGAATGGTAATGATTATGAGGTGCTCACTTTGTTTGAGAAAGGAACAAGGCTTTATTGGAATGGTGATGACCTGAACGGGTAGTGTAGGATGACTCACGAGTAGCATATAAAGGCATGCATTGGCGAGTGTAGCAAGCATGCAGCTCTCACTCAAGTCTCACACACACAACAAGTTTTGTTGGGCACGTAAGTAACTGCTTGATCCATTCGATCATGGTTACTTCCCGTGTGTGCATCAGATTACAGTTGTATCTTGTGGTTGGTTTCATAAATGCAACCTTGGAAAGCTTTCAGGTTTGTTCGTCGTGGCTTAACTTAACTTGATTAATGTCGTTGCTCTTTGGTTCATCAACCTTGCTTTTCTCTCTAAGTTCCTACAAGGTACAAACAACAACTATTGATCCTCTGGTGCCACCTACGGAGGAGGAGCTCAAGGATGATATCTATCGTGAGCTACATACGCAGACTGATGCAGAGGCACGGTCTACATGCTGACACAGGAGAGCAGCTCGACGTCAGGAGATACAAGATGATGAAGATGATGAGATTTTGGAGCGTGGAGAGGGATTTGGGCATGGGTACAAGGAGGAGGAGTGGATGAATGAGGGTGATACAAAGGCAAAGGATGAGGGTGAGCATGAGGGGGAGGTAGACATGCAGCACTTATTCGTAGACCCTGATGCTGAGACACAGGAGGAGCTAGCCGTTCGTAGAGGGCGACCTAGATGTTCCGGGGGGGGGGGGGTGGGCTGGGGACATTGTTTGTAGAGAGGACTGCAATTTCATAGGCAGTTGAGGGCCAGTTCGGCTCTGAGTTTATAGGGCTTTTCCAGGGTACGAGATCACAGTTGAGAGGGTGACCTAGAGGGAGTAGTAGAGGAGGAGCAGTTGCAGCCAGCCAGGAGGGGGCATGAGGAAGAGAGAGAGGGAGAAGGAGAGGTAAGGAACATGGAAGAGATAGAGGCAGACGTAGAGACAGAGACAGAGGCTCACCATGACGCATGACACCCTCAGCGTCATCTACAGACTCCTTGTTTGGTAGTTCCATAGACATTGATGACTCAGACTTTGAGTTAGAGGACGATTGTTAGTTTTTAGTTGTTATGAGATATTGTTTATCGGACATCACTCTATTTTTTTCGGCCTTCAGCTCGACATTATATATTTTCACGTTTTTACATTGTGTCTCTTCAAGGTTTGTGTTTCGATTGGTTTGTTCCAGCATGGTCTACTTTAGTAGGTAATTCTCACATTCTAATTTCTACAAACTTGAGAGAGAGAGAGAGAGAGAGAGAGAGAGAGAGAGAGAGAGAGAGAGAGAGAGAGAGAGAGAGAGAGAGAGAGAGAGAGAGAGAGAGAGAGAGAGAGAGAGAGAGAGATTCAATATGCTTTCATTTCACACAATATTGTAGAAAATGATTTAATGGTGAAAAATAACTTAATGGTAGAAAATCACTCAATGCTTTGAAAATGGACGACAATGGTTTTGAAAATGGTGACAAACTTGATAAATGAACTGCTCTTGAAAACCCTTCCATTTGATACCCATATTGGCATTAAAAAAAATTTCAACCAAAAAAAAAAAAAACGTTCCGGGAAATCCTAATGGGAAATTCAGGAACGCGATCCGGAACGTGATCAGGATCGCCATCCGGAATGCGTTCCAGATCGTGGGTTGCAACTTTAATCAAAATCTTTTGAATCGTATTTTTTAAAATAAAAAAATTGAAGCCTTTTAAACTTCTTAATTTATCTAATTTAAGAATGATTATTTATAATAACAAATTACAACCAATTAATGTTTGTGTTTTTTGGCATTTTAAATTGAAAATTTTTAAAATATTTTGCCTCACTTGGTTCAAATTTGAAATATTTGTCCAAATGCAGTATCTTACAATTTATTAATTAACATTTAAATTTAAAATTCCAAATTTACGTGAATTACCAAAAAAATATAAGGGCTTAAAAAAATGAGGCCTCTACCATTTCATGTTTCAAAAGATTTCACGTTTTATCTTCTTTGTTTAGTATCAGTTTCTACCTCCCATTATTAATCAATTGAATGTACTGCAGACACCCCAGCAAAATAACTCATTTAGTTGTGCATTGTGTACTCTCTTCAAGCAAAGCTATTTTTTAGTGGTACAATATTCAAGAGGATGTTGATATTTTGAAGGTGAGTTATTTAGTTTCTTTTCTCATAAAATAATTATAATTGTTTATCATAAATCTTCATCTAATATATGATATATTTTATTGCAGTTCGTCCTCCGTGATTATACAACAAATGAAGTGTACAGGGATCGACATGAGATCATCCTTAGCATATTGGCTAGGGCAACAGCTCAAGCAAGGACACCGTCTCGTGATATGTCTAACGCTAATGAGGATGTAGTCATTTTGAACAAAGACACAACACTTACAGAAAACAAAACATAGAAATATTATACAATGTATAGAAATTATTAAAATATATTGATAGAGAAATAGGCTCCAATTTATTGCAATAATGAGTCAATACAGTGACATTTAAAGATAACATATTTCTCGTTGTCAATATGTACGAGCCCAACTTGGGCTTCCTTTAAAATAAAGACTGTATACATGAATTCTAAAATATTTGCATTTCGCAAATAATTGTTCTTATTATTCTTTCACAACACCTATATTGATATCCAACCAGGGCTTTCTCTTATTGAAGTAACGTGTCTATAAATTGAATAAACATGATTGTCTTGTTTTCTATTGCTCCTCCACAATAGTGATTGTTATTGGTAGATCTTTGCAGCATGTTAAAGTGGATCTACTCATGCATATCATTCTGCTTCAAATGGAAATTTTTTCAAGGCTTCAAAAAAAATAAGAATGAATCTGACACTAATCCATATCATCTAATAAAATCAAACAAGGAGAAGAGCACTCTACTACCAAGTTTGAAAAGCATGCCTCACATGAATTAGTGAATCCAAACCCAATTTTTCTTGAAAAAAAAAAATAGCAATCCATCTGGGATGCGAATCCAAGTGCGTTCCAATTTTGATTTGATGTAGAACTTGTCTCCATCCCATCCTAAACCGCATCTTAGTCGGGCTCTAATACCAATGTAAAGACCACTAATCACAATTTTGTAAATGAATTATTGTGATCCATTGGGAACAAATATGAGTTACTTTAGTACTTGGTGGAATAGATATGTGTATATCTGGTATAGGAAATCCAGATGGAGTTATTTAGATCTCTACATTATCGGATAATGTGTTTAAAGATCTTCTTGAAGGAATTGAATTCCTTATACCATTTTGGGTATAGATATTGGATATCTATTGGTATATACTTCAACTATTGGAGTTTTCTTTTATGGGAGAATTCAATGGCTGGAAGTATTTTTTGGAAATGGTTGAAGATCGGATCCTATGTTTGGTTATAGGATGGTTAGATAATCTTTTTGATTTCTTGTTGTGCGGATCTAAAAGCGAAGAACTTTTTTAGAGAGAAAAGTGATGGTATGAAACATTAGTGATTTCAAAGGGGAATTCTTGTACGAGAATGATCTGTAGACCAGTTGTCCGCATCTATATTATTTTGGTAATGCTAACAGTTGAAACCATTGGTTAAACTTGTTTAGGGTATTTGGAGAAGTTATGAGATATAGATCTGGATCCCTAAGTGGTATCTCATCAAATTCCAAATCAGAAACACTTAAAAGCTATTTTTCTTTTAATTTAAACCTCTACTTTTTAGAAATTTTTTTTATACGAGACAATTTGGATTGAGATTCATATAATTCCTTCCAGTGTAGAACTATATTCTGAAGGACTATTAAAGCTATATGATAGGCTTTTTATTTCAATTTTGTGAATATAGCTAAGAATCAATTGATGTTTTCAACTGATTAAATGAAATTTAGACTTCCTGAGCCCAAATGATTATCTTTATATGATAGTTGATGTTGAGAGTAATATTTCTATCACTCGAGATAAGATATTTTATATGATTTTGAGAAAAAAGTCGGGTTTGTAATAGTATTGAATACTCCTTAGTGACTTTTTCGAATCTTTGATATCTTATACGTTGTCTCTGGTGAACTTTTTAATCAAAATTTTGGAATATTTTTTAAAAGGGGGAGAAGAAAATGATAGAAAGACTTTTACTGAATCAACTAGTTGCATAGGTTTCTTTTGTGGAATCCAGTATGTGTGCAATGGTGGAACTATCCAATGGGAATAGAGGAAATATCTAGTGATTGTTTTGAATAATCTGGAACTAAAGGTGTTTTGGGAGTGTTGAGTTGTTAGATATTCATGATTATGGATAGTGGTGGTAAAGATTAACTGAAGATTCCACTGATTGGATCAGATGGAATAAAGTTTTAATCTTAACCTTATATCCAAAGATGTCTATATAAGTCGGCCTAATCCTGGTTTGTACACTAAGATCTGAAGTAGGTTGATTGGATGAAGAAATTATATTTGTAAAAGTATGATGGTTGGAAAACTTGTGATGTGGAATTATTCACTTCGGAGATTTCCCAGATATGTTATTTACTCAAGAAAAATAGAATCTTCTGTAGCTGAGTCACAAGATTCTCAGTGTGATATGTGAGTAACATATTCGGATTCTAGAGGAATCTCCCAGGTAAGGACAATGTGTTTATGTGTTGGGTCATAGTGAGATTATTCTCGTATGTGCACGATTAATCTTGTTTGGATCTACTATGTCTTCCTAATTACTAAGGTTATCTGGCACACTACCTAGGCATTAAATGTAGACATATGATCAAGTATTATTGAAACAGATACTTGCAGAGTTAACAAATCTGTTCTGATACATCTATTGATTAACTTAAAAGTGATTTGGATGTGGATCTAAATGTGGTGTTATACTAGTATAATTGAATTCTTCACCTAGACATTTAAGATTTCTAAATCATGGGCAATTAACTTGAGTAGTTGATTTACTCATGTTGAAGTTAATTGGTAAAATGAACAGTGTGAAGAGAATTCACAGGAAAATATGTTTTTTGTGTGTATTGCTTGTAAGACACATAATTTATGAGTCATTTGGATTCTTCAAGAAATTGTGTGCATAGGGTATACAGAATTCTTGTGTCAGTATTTCTCAGTTGAGGAATAGACTTGATTCATTAGTGATAGTATCCCTGAGAGCTCAATTGGATACCGGATCCTAATGGTTCCAAGAATGGTAAACTGAATTTAGTTGAAATTCAGTAGAATTTTGTACTGTCTAGATATTATTCTAGGTAATTGTATAAATTTTATGTTATTAAAGACAAATGTAGTAATGGTCTTTAATTACTTGGTTGATTGTAGAATTTGGAACTCATAATCTGGCTAAGAATCAGTTGGAAAAAATATTCTTGAAATTCAGTAATTTTTCCTTGAGGAAAAGATTTTAAAGTGTTTCTTATATCTCCTGAGTGGTATGTTAGGCATCTGGTATTTTAGAATATTTGGATATTTTAATAATAATTGTACCAAGAAGTATTATTTTCTACAAGAAATTGTGGATAAGTTTTAGACTATAATTAAAATGGAATTTTTTCAGCTTTTGGATTTGATTTCTGAAATTAAGTAAAGTCACCCAGTCTTTCATGTAATTTGGATTATATGAAGGTGATTTGGATAAGATCAACCTATTTGGAGGATTTATAGCTTAGTGTATCTTTGGGATTTAAGCTATTATTCTTGAGTAGAGACAAGCAATTGAAAATTTGTTGCATCTCCGAGTACTTATACAGATGGAAAAGATCAGACTAAGAATAATGATTCGTGTGTAAGACTTGTAAGCTTAAGAAATAATTTCATGTTTTTTTTTTCCTGTTTTGAGAACAGAACTTGTTTAAGGGAGGAAGAATGTTACTGCCATATTCAGCAAAGGACATGGAATAGTCCTAATATGGTACACCGCCCTCCAATGTTCGAGATTATTGGTCACGCCTAGATTTTATTCCACATCGAGGCCTGCTGGTGACTAATGACCTTAAGAGGACCTAGACACTCTAATTGAGACATATGGAGTAGTGCATGTACATGTGACAAATATAGGTAGAAGAAATGCATGAAGAGTTGTGATCTATTTATAGTTGACTTGCATGGGGATTGCATGGGCTCATGCACAAGATCCTACTCTCTATATATTGAGGTAGAGATCATCTCGTTGATGACTATGGTCTAGGTTACCAGTTGAGCTCTTCTCTTCTTGCTATCACATGGCATGGCACGGGGGCTGGATCGAAGAGGGAACTCTAGGAGGGATCTAGGATTGTTTGGGTGGTTTTGCTCCATAGTCTCTCTTGTTGTGTTTTTTCATATCCTCATCTTAGGGGTATTCCCTAGTGGTCTTTACATCTAGATTCATAAAATAAGATATCATTATCTGAGAGATCTTTTGGACTTCTCCCTCTGTATTACAACTTTTCAACATCAGAGTGAATCAAGTCCAATATCCTTGCAAGTGATTGTGCTTGCTCTCATTCACTTATGTTTGATGGATATAAAAATTGAAGAAGAAATATTTTTTATAATTGATGGTATTCTATGAAGATTTTAAATAAAAAAAGTCCTATAATAACAACAAAGTGCAAACATTTTGTTATACTTACAATTAGATTTTTGATGATTATGATTGACATCTTGTACTTTTATTTATGAATGCATGTAAACATGTTGTACCAATACATCTGATATTGAATGTCCTCCAAGAACTCCAAAATCCTTGCTTTCCAATAATTTTTGTATGTCATGTTTGCTCTTTTCTTCAATCGAAAATTGCTCTTTGATGATGGATGCAGCAACACACATGAATTTTTTGTATACCTTGTCAAAATCTACTTATCAACTTCATTTTTCTCATTATGAAGTATCACAGGGTCAATTGTAGATCTTGGCCTCCTTTCCATTGTTATTGCCAAAGCTTGGGCGCCAAATTCTCTTATGAATAATATTCAATTTATTTTTTCATCACATTTATTTCCACAAGAAAATTATAGTAGCAACTTAATGTTACTACGCATACTAACATTCGGTAACTATAACTACTCTAGTTAAAAAATTTCTTTAATCCTAACCAACGTAGTTATACAAATTTAACCTGAGGTATTGACGTCGGGTAGATCAGCACGTACTAGGCAAGAAAAGCCAACAAATGGAATACATCCATGATGCCCAATGACAATTTCAAAGTTTGCTATAATATATTTTAATTTTCCAATTTATTTGAGCTATGTTACGTAGATTTGAAATGTCTATATTTTGATTAAATCTAGAGAAAAAAAATTAAAGTATCTTTACAAAGGGTCATTTTTTATTTTTGAAATTCCTCTAATGTTAGAAGACCAGCAAGCCTAGAGCATTAAAGCAACTGATAAGATGGCTAAAAAATTTTCTAGTAGGAAAAATGTATGGTGTGCGATCTATATTGAAAATCAGACCAAAATGATAACTCAAAGTTTTTTCAAATCGAATCAACAGAATGTATATCAATGGACTCTCATGACACTTTAGTATTGCCATGACATTGCGAACAAGTGAGACTCTAAAATTTCAATGTCATTAATATTCGCAATCCAATTATTTATGCATCAATCTTATAAGACTAACTTAATTTTTTTTAATTCTTTGGCAGATTATATTCCATCCAGATCGAATAGACCCAAGATGGAATGTCACCACATATTCCCTCCCTGCGGCGTGTAGGTTTTTCCATGCAAGTTGGAAAGATTAGAACCTCGCCTTTAATGGGAGAAAAGTAAGGGCTACACACCTTCCTAGGATTGGGAATTTTACTTATCTACATTTCACCCTTGCATATTAACTAATTGCTAGTGTACGTGGTAAAATACGATATTGCATTGAACAAAATGAAATTAATGAATTACATTTAATTTCTTACAATGTTAGATAACGTATTCCAATAATAATAAAAATTGAAACAACACAAACTCACCGGTAAACTCACTCGAAGCTTAAGTGCAAACGTGCAATTGCTCGCTCTTTAAACGCTTGCTCTTTTTTTTTTTAAATATTTTGTCACATGCACAAGCAATTAAAAATAACACTGTATTACACAATTGAACCATTATTATAAGCATATTCTTCTAATCTACCTCAAATTCTCTCATTTTATGCTTGCTCATTTTCTTTTTCTCTCTCTCTCTCTCTCTCTTAAATTACAAATCTAACATACATTAATTATCATTAAACATTATCCATTCATCTACTACTCTAAAAATCTCTCTTCTCTCTCTGTCTCTCTCTCTCTCTCTCTCTCTCTCTCTCTCTCTCTCTCTCTCTCTCTCTCTCTCTCTCTCTCTCTCTCTCTCTCTAACATACAAATCAAACATACAATTACCATCAAACACTATCTAGTCATCTACTACTCTAAATCTTAATTAAAACTCACTCACACACACATACACACACACACACTCTCTCTCTCTCTCATTATAAATCTAATATAAATTTTCTATCAAACACTATTTATTTATCTATCACTCTAAATACCCTAAACTAATGCATAATACACACTTCTTCTTCTTCTTCTTCTCTCTCTCTCTCTCTCTCTCTCTCTCTCTCTCTCTCTCTCTCTTAAAACTTTATTTTTAAAAAAAAGAACAAAACATAAACTCCAAAATTTTTCAATATCTTCAAGCATACATCTACACTCCACCTCTTCTCTCTCTTTCTCTCTCACAAATTAGAAATCTAATAATATATTATTTCCAAACACTATCCTAAATAATACTAACAATCTATTACAAGACCATTCAAAACCATATTCATAAACCATATTCAAAACAATATTCAAAACCATTCCTAATCAATGCAAAATTAAAAAATGCATACACATATAATATACACACACTTTCTCTCTATCTCTTTCTATCTTTCACACTCTCTATCTCTTTCAAAACAAACAAACAAACAAAAAGCAAAACAAACAAAAATCAAGCACCAACCTCAAACACTGATCTTGAAGCACTGATCTTCAAGCCCTCAAGCACTGATCTTCAAGCCTTCAATCGCCCTCAATCGCTCCAAAGACGTTCCAACCTGTAAAAAACAGAGTGAGAGAGAAGGCGCTCGATCGCGGGAATTTGAGAAACAAAACAGATGTCAAAATCTGACGACTTCAGAACACGTCGGATTCGGACGTCTGTGCCTATCAAGCCCAGACGTCAGCTCCCAGATGTCATGAACAAGCTTTTCGAGTGTTGACGTGGACATCGAATTCCCACGTCCGTCGGATTCCGATGTCCACATCAGATTTCATGTATTTTTTTTTTTGAAAAAACATGCCAGGTCATATCCATGTTTGAATGTCAGAATCCGACATGTCGAATTCCAATGGACCTTTCAAAAATTGGTTGTCACCCATATTTTCCGATCACCGGACTCTGATTTTCGGATTTTTCACTTGGACGTCGTATTCTGACATGTCGGATTGCAACGGATTATGAAATTTTCAAAAATATGTCGGACGCCCACGTTGGAATCTGCGCAATATGTTATTGTGACTGTATAAATTGACTGCTTGAAAAAATTGAAATTATATTTCTATTTGCATCAGCTGTCGGGACATAATTTATAGACTGCATTTGGTCCTTGCCCTTCAAATCAATAAATTGACCTTCAATAAAAATCACGTTCTTGTTAGTGAAAATTTTACAGGTTTTTATATTGTACAGTCTCTACATTCCATAAAAAAAACAAACAAACAAAACAAACAAAAATCAAGCACCAACCTCAAACACTAATCTTGAAGCACTGATCTTCAAGCCCTCAAGCACTGATCTTCAAGCCTTCAATCGTCCTCAATCACTCCAAAGACGCTCCAACCTGTAAAAAATAGAGTGAGAGAGAAGGCGCTCGATCGCGGGAATTTGAGAAACCAAACACATGTCGGAATTCGACGACTTCAGAACACGTTGGATTCCGACGTCCGTGCCCATCAAGCCCAGACATCAACTCCCAGATGCCATAAACAAGCTTTGAGAGTGTTGATGTGGACATCGAATTCCGACGTCCGTCGGATTCTGATGTCCACGTCGGATTACATGTATTTTTTTTTTTGAAAAAACATGCCAGGTCATATCCACGTTTGAATGTCAGAATCCGACATGTCGGATTCCGATGGACCTTTCAAAAATTGGTTGCTGCCCATATTTTTTGATCACCAGACTCTGATTTTCGGATTTTTTACTTGGACGTCGTATTCCGACATGTCGGATTGCGACGGATTATGAATTTTTCAAAAATACGTCGGACGTCCACGTTGGAATCTGCACGATATGTTATTGTGACTGTATAAATTGACTGCTTGAAAAAATTGAAATTATATTTCTATTTGCATCAGCTGTCGGGACATAATTTATAGACTGCATTTGGTCCTTGCCCTTCAAATCAATAAACTGACCTTCAATAAAAATCACAATCTTGTTAGTGAGAATTTTACAAGTTTTCATATTGTACAGTCTCTACATTCCATCAAAAATACAATAGTCAACAAAAAAAGCTTTGAAAGAATGCTCATCAAGTTTTCTTTTGTTGTCCTTTCGGACATTGTAGGGTATGTAGTTTCAGTCGGTGAGCAGCCATTCCGACTGTCAAAGAGGGTTATAACACTAGATAGGTATCTAACTATGCCAAGTTGCTAGATTTAGATGCATTCTATTCTTTTCCCTAACTCTACTCTACTTTAACACTACTTCCACTAACTCTAATCCCCTTAATACTACTTCCACTACCTCTAACCACATGTATTCATCTTGATAGAGGGTGAATAGAGAAGGAGAGAGGGAGGTAGAGGTAGAGAAGAGGGTAGAGATGGAGGTTAGCTCAAATGCTCAATGTCATGCATATGGAGAAACTTTAATTAGCATAAAGCAAAAACAATGGAAACTAAAACAACAAGCAAATCACAACAAGAGCATAAGCAAAATTGATTGGCAAATGAGGATGCTTGAGCTCACAAAATAGTAGACTCTCCTCCTCTCTATTAAGCATGAAATTGGGTTACAAATGGTGTCTTTTTATCTTTGGGGTGGCCCTTGCCCCTTGCCTTCTATTGGTTATTTGCAAAAGATGGGATTGTAATCCACACCCTCCACAAGAAACACAAATGAATCTATGATGTAGGAAGAAACACACCACCTACCACCATTTGACTTTTTGACTAAGTAGGACGTCCATTGGGAGAGTGAGAGATCCCTTTTGCTTATCTTATTTATGCTCTAGTGTGGCTACTAGTGTGTAGAGTGATTCTTGTGTGTAGTATGCTAAGGGTTTGGATCTTGCTTATGGTATGGGACATAAGTAGGGTTTGGATTTTGAGTAGACTATGGATTGTTGTGATATACTTGTGAGATAAAGTCGAGCTTATAAAGAATCTCCAGATAGCAACCAATTTATGTGAACTAAGAGCTTTCTTAGGACATGTCAGCTATTATCGGAGATTTATTCAAAATCATGCTTCTATTGTTGCCTCTCTTATACATCTACTGAAGAAACAAGTGGAATACTTGTGGATGAATGAACAGCAAAAAGCATTCGAAGAACTCAAGCAAAGGTTGATCAATGCTCCTATTTTGAGACCACCCAACTGGGCTATTTTATTTCATACTTATGTGGATGTTTCTGCATTTGCTATTGGCGTCTGTCTAAGCCAGAAGACGACCAGAAGAAAGATCATCCCATTTACTATGCGAGTCAACAGCTCAGTGCATCAGAGAAGAATTATTCAGCTACATAACGGGAAGCACTTGGCATCATTTTCACTGTTAAGAAATTTCGACATTATTTGCTGGGATATGCATTTATTTTTCATGTTGATCACTATGCTCTTAAGTATCTTGTAAATAAACCAGATCTATCAGGACGAATTGCTCGATGGGTTCTACTTCTGCAGGAATTCACTTATCAAGTAGAGCTTCGTTAAGGAAAATATCGTACAAATGTTGATTATCTTTCACGACTCAGCACGGGAAAAATTGAAGAACCTATTAATGATGATTTTCCAGACAAACATTTATTCAAGATTCCATCTACAAATTCGTTATATTCTGATATTATTATTT
The DNA here is from genome assembly GCA_029204225.1 of Diphasiastrum complanatum. Lineage (NCBI taxonomy): Eukaryota > Viridiplantae > Streptophyta > Lycopodiopsida > Lycopodiales > Lycopodiaceae > Diphasiastrum > Diphasiastrum complanatum. The sequence goes on from CM055105.1 coordinate 14,658,258, forward strand.
ATCTCAAAGATCAAATATATCCGGATGGTTACGATTTGGAGCAAAAGACAGTTTTTCAATATAAGGTAGCACCTTATACGATTAATAATAATATCTTGTACAAGCTTGGTGCAGATCATCAGCTTCGAAGATGTCTCGAAACTAAAGACATTAAAAAGGTCATTAAAGCCTTACACTTAGAAGATGTTGGTGGACATTTTGCTTTGAAAAATATTGTTAATAAGATATTGGCTACCAAGTATTGGTGGCCCACAATGTTCAAGGATGTATCAAATTTTATTCATTCATGTGATCCATGCCAGAGATCTGGTAAGCCTACAAAAGCAATGAATTGGTCGTTGACAACAATCATGCCTCTTGCACCACTTGAAAAGTGGGGGATTGACTTTGTCGGTCCAATCAAACCTGTGATTCAACATACGAAATGTCGTTATATTCTAGTTGCAACGGATTATGCTACAAAGAACGTTGAAGCAGAGGCGGCGAAATGAAACGATGCGAAAACTGTCGCGACATTCCTATTCAAAAGTATAATTACAAGATATGGTTGTCCACTCGAACTAGTAAGTGACCGAGGTACACATTTTCTAAATGACACGATACGGTTGCTGACAACCTATTTTTTGATCAAACACAGAAAAACTACACCGTCTAATCCAAAAGCAAATGGGTTGACAGAAAGAGCTAGTAAAATTTTATGTAAAATCCTGAACAAAATTACTATTGCACATGGAAAGAATTGGGATTAGAAACTACCATCAGTTCTCTGGGCTTATCACAACACAGAGAAAATCACGACGAAGCAGACATCATATTTTCTTACGTATGGTATGCATCCTATATTGCCAATTGAATTTGAGGTGAAAACTTTTCATATTCAAGCTCAACAAACAAATGCAGAATGTATAAATGAAAGGTTGACAAATATTGAAGAACTAGCTGAAGCTCGTGAGAAATCACAAAAATTAACAAAGGAAATCCAAGAACAAAGAAAGAAGAAGTATGACAGTCGTATTAAGAAGTGTGATCTTAAAGTTGATGACTTTGCACTTATATATGACAGTCGACATCAAAAGTTCCCTGGAAAACTCCATATGAGATGGCTTGGACCGTATAAAGTCATAGAGGTGTTTGAGAATGGTTTTGTACAACTTCAATTACTTGAAGGTGAACTGTTACCTACACGTATTAATGGGTTCAGACTGAAGAAATACTACCTTTGACCAGAATTTTTTTTTTCTTATTATTTTCTAGTATTTCTCTAATATTTTTTGCGACTTTTCTTTTATCTTTTCTAGAAATTTTCTTGACTTCTCTCAATCTTTCAATATAATTTTTAAACTATTTTCGAGAATTTTTCGCGACACTAAATTTGTTAATCAAATTTTCGTAAATCATTTTCGAGAATTTTTCTAAGAATCTTTTCTATCATTTTCTCCGGTTTTTCTAGAAATTTTCGAGAAATCTTCGTGAGTTTCTGTATCATTTTTTTTTAGGATTCAGCGAGAATGTTTTGCGAAACATTCTAAAATATTTCTAGCATATTTTCGAGAATCTCTTGACCTACTTTTGTATTCCTCCATTAAATATGATGGCCACGAGATCATCATTTTTCACACGTGTGTATGCTCACATATCAAAACAAATACTGTTTTTTTTTTATTAATTTTTTGTTCTTTTCACAAACGGTCTTCCGTCATTAAAGATCGATCTGTCAAATTATAGTTTCAAACATTGAGCCATGCACGTCTTCCATAAATGGAAGTGATTGATGCCATGTCACCATGCCACGTCATCATTTCTTTCACACCGCTACTGCATATCCGAGTTATTTTTCATTTTCTTCCTTACACTTTCGGCCTGCGAGTTTATTCTTTCCTACGCTTATTCCCTTTTGCGATCAAAACTCACTCATACGAACTATTGTGATCTGTGGAGCTGTCGTCAAACATTCGACCAATGGCTTCCGGATCAAGTTCTAGTTCTGCCATCATTTGAAAAGCATGCACAGGAATCCGTCTGGCATCCATCCAGTCTTATTTGGATCGATGCAGGTTGGGTGATCTGAAAGTGGACCCTTCAATCATCCTTTCTAAAGTCAGCATGGAAATTGTGAACTCCATCCACTCAATTTCTTAGGTGGACTTCAAAGTTCATGTGCGAGGCCAATTCTTCACTATCACTGAAGACCTATTCTACACAGCCCTCGGGTTACCTTTGTATGGGAAGATGGTTTCAACCAATAAAGACTCAGTGGATGAAGCAGCCCACTTTTAAAGCAATTGTTTCATACGCACGAAGGGGTACAAATTTCAATGATCCGTGACACAATATTTAAACTGTTCTGTAAATACGCAAACCAAGCAATATTTTTTACGGATGCGGATGCCACAATTTCAGTTCAAAATTTTGGTTGCATATTGGACGCACTCGCCGGTAATCCAATTTGCTTCAGCGTTATTACCTACAGGGATTTTTTGCGATGGATTAAGCATCAAAAGTTTTCTAGCATTGGAGCACATGTTTCTCGATTGTGTGCCAATTTTGACATTTTGATCGAACAGGAGAAAACCATGCTGACGGGAAGGATGTTGGCTCCCAAGCCAATTGATCTTTCCAGCATCCTGTCTGTTCCTATTCCGGTTGCACCAGATGCTGCACCAGTAGTCGAAGTGTCAGCCCCACTACTATGGAGATTGATGTTGCACCATCCCAACCAGATACAGTCTAGCTGGAGCAATGGATGGCACTGCTGCTGCTGCTGATTCTTCAAAGCTCGCATCTGCTTCCACATCTCAGAAGCAGCAGAGTGCATCCACCGCTGATGATGATGCAAACGTGTCCGACACATCAGACAAAGGACGAACAGCTGCAGAAGGCGATATTGGGGCTCCTATTGAAGATGAAGACGAACCAAACAACCAGCCCCAGTGGTTTTGATCCATGACAGAAAAAGACAAGAATTTAGTGGCTGAAGTGTATGAGTTGAATAAGTTAAGTACATAAACCCGTTTTCTTGTTCATTACAGGTTTCAGTGTCCAGTGTTGCAGTGAAGGATCACGACTCAGTGAAGCACGCGTTTTTATCAAGCTGTGGAAGTAGAAGAGAGTTTGAGTGCCTCTGTTTCTTGTTTCTTGGGACGGGCTCTGATCACTTGCTCAAGATAGGAAACCACCACTCTCATGTATAGTATATCTTGCAATCTGAAACTATAGTATCTAGTGCAATCCATTCATCACTTTCAAAACTAGGTAATGGAATTGGTACTATTTGTCCAAAATTTTCTTTTGTATCAGGAATGTACATTGATTCATCAAAAAAGATCCCACTATCAGCTAGATCTTTTGCAGTTCAATTGGTACTATCTGTCCAAAATTTTCTTTTGTATCAAGAATATACCAATATTGATTCATAAAAAAAGATCTCACTATCAGCTAGATCTTTTGCAGTTCTACCTCGATATTGCAGCTATCCAATATCAGTGTGAATAACATCTAACACACCTGCTAAAGATCCACTCGGCTCTCATTCATTTATGTTGGATGGATATAAATCTGCAAGAGAAAAATGATCAGATTGGCAAGTTTACTATTAGATATTTATGAATGACAAAATCAAAGTATCAAAAATATCAATACTCACAGTTGTTTTTTTTGTGATCCTGACGGTTGAATCCTTGCACATTTATCTATGAATGCATATATACATGTTGGACTAGAATTTCAAAAATAGATTTTCCTCCTGATGATGTTCTGAAATCCAAAATTCTGGCCTTCCAATAAGATCGAAATGATAGTTTTGACCTTTTCCTTTCTCGAAATGATCCTCTTGATGATGGATGCATCAAAACCCAAGAGTTTTTTGGAAATTTTCTTGGCACCCACAATCCATTATGATCTGTCTCGTTGAATAGAAGCACAGAGTCGATTGAGGAGCACGGCTTCCTTGATGGTGCCATTCGTAATTTGCATGCAAAAATTTGAAACAATGAACTATGAATCTGAAAATTTGCGTAGACAAAAAGCCATGAATATGAGAAAAAGTGTTGGCAAAAATTTGAAACACTGATCTATTTGACGTCACAAATTAACTCTAGTTAACCCTGTTAACCATGGTTTGACAATGCATATACATTAATGGTACATCAATTTTCTCATCTCAACCATCTGTCATATTCATTTTCAATATTTTTGGGTCTCTTCGACTGTGACGAGCTGGAAGGGCAGGCCTCATCAACCAATAGCATTTCCACATGCTGCCCGACGAAACAACAATATATTTAAAAAGTTTTTATCTTATTTATATTTGAAAAATTCTACGTTACGTAGAACCCCAAAGCTAAGGTTTCAATTGGTCCACATGGCAACGAAAATAAGAAAAAAAATAAAAAAAACATCTTTTTCAAAGGCCCTCGTCGGGCTCCAAGTTTCTCTAATGAGTAGATAATGCCACGGCAGGAGCATGTGAAATTGTTAGCATTGAGATAATCATTGAGCACTTCCTACGTATTTTTGTTTATAACGCAAAATATTTTGGAATGGGTCAAAGTCCTAAAAAAGAATAACCATTTTTCAGTTTTCTAATATTTGCCCAAAAACATGTTTTTTCAAGAAAAAATTCTCATAAATCACAAAAAATCTTTGCAAAAAATATGCATTTTGACCCCAAAAAAATCAATACACCATGTCCAAAAAAATTAAAATTATTAATATAATCTAAAAAATTGAAATGTCCAACTGACTAAAATGCACAAATATTTATGGTGTTTTAATAGTCTAAATTGACTTTCATGAAAAAAAACTCGTAGAATACATTTGATGCACATATGAGTACACTGGCTTGTGTTACGTGTAAGGCAGCTGATCAATGAAGGAACTGTGAAAGTTGAGTCTTGCATGAGAGACTTGGTATTTCGAACGGACGCTAAGGGACAGTTCGCATTGAGATCGGACGAGTGCAAGCTCTGGGTGCATGTGTCTGATTCAAAGAGAGCTACTTGAAGCCAAGCTCGATGTACACTTCTTGTTTTGACTGTGAGATAACTGACCAGTGTTGGATTTGTGAAAGTCAAGTTTTGCGCGACGGACATGGTGCTTCAAACAAACGCGATGAGATAGTTCGTATGCGGATCAAACTGGTGCGACCCTTTGGCTCTCCACGAGGTCAATGGTTACATTTGGGCTGATTCAAAGAGCTACTTCGAGCTAAGTGAGAGGTGCATTGCGGAGTACTCGATCTTTGCCTACCTGAAAGAGCCAAGAAGGAAAAGTATCAAGATCAGGCTGCGACAAGGAGAGAAATCAAGGTGCAGAAGCAACAAGGCACGGAGTGGACCATAAAGTGGGCAATCAGACGATAAATCCTTTGGCTCAGGGAGCCTTGATACCTGTGCGGAACTGATCAAATCTGGAGCTCAAGGAGCTCAACACAAAGTGCATCAAGGACAAATCAGGAGCTCAAAGGAGTTCCAAAGTCAAAAAGTCAGAAGCAACAGGGGCGAACATTTCACAGAAAGGCCTCTGTCACCAGTTAATAAGGTTCTTGGGTTTTACGTAAGCGATATAAAATCTACGCTTTTCTCAGACAAAGACATATTTTCAAGTTATGTAATTTCTCAGTACAAAGAGCTGAGCCCTCGACTTGTGGTGTGCCAGCTTCAATGTTTATAAAAAGAGGCCAGTCAATTGAGTATTGTTCCAAGTAGCTTAAATGTATATTTATTTTAATTGGGAGACACCTTTACTTTAATCTGACATCTTATGAGGACATCAGATTTTATAAAGGTGGGGTGGATGTTGTAGATCTACCTTTATAAGCTTTACTTCCGGCGCCAGCAGCGCCCCAGTTGCTCCCGGCGCCACTGTGACCAGAATCCAGCCGGCGCCAAGTTCCTATGGCTGAAAGTCTTTGATTGGTTGTAGCGAAGTCCAGAGAGCTCAGATCGATGTGCAATCACATCACACGATGTAGGCATGATTAAAGGAAGCCTGGGGATCAATAATATCTAGAGAGAGGAAAACGTGCTTTACCAGCCTGGGTAGAGTGCGGGGTGCCGAATCCCACCAATACTATAGGGGAGTGCGGGTTGCGAGCTCCAACCAAGTCTCAGCCTCCCTTGCTGTAATGTTGTCATGGCACTCGCCTTGGCATGCCAGCTCCGCGGAGACTAGGGTAGGTGACACACTTGAAATGTAACCTTCTCAGATTTATCATTAAATTGGGATTTTCCTCAAACTGACTTTCATTACCTTCTGGGTTTCAGTTTTCGGTAAAAGCGCCAGTTGTAAGGCCGCTTCAAAATTTTTTAAGTTGGCACATAGCTGAGGGTATTCTCCCGAGACGCCAGCGGTATGTTGTCGGGACCATTCGGTCCAGGAGCTGGTTGTCTGTTATGGCTGTCCAGTCTGGCGTGGCGCCAGGTTGGCTTCCAGCGCTCATGACGAAGCTTTCAATTGGTTAAGTCTGATGTAATTCAGACCGCTTGCTTGGATTGGATGTTACTCGTTTGTAACGAAGCTTTGAGTTGGTTAAGTTTGATGTACGTCGGACGGCTTGCTTGGAGGGAAGTCACCCACATCGGGACCCCCAATCTGGCACGGCGCCAGGTTGGATCTCAATGTTGGTTTTCGAAACTTCAAGTTGGTTAAGTCTGATCGTTGTTGGCGAGTTGGCTGCTTGTATGGCAAGTGGGTTTGGATGGCAAGAGTCGAAGGCTGGGAAGCTAAGGCGTGGTTCCCGGCTCCCTTTGGGATGCCTACGCTACATGTGGTATCAGAGGCGACTGGCCGGTCAGCTATGCGGATCTCACGGAAATGGCCAGTATTCGGGGTTCATCAAGACAACTATTGTGCAAGGTGTTGTCCACAGTGTAAGCACGGGTGCATCCACGATCGGGGTGGTCGGCAAAACGGGGGACTTGATGAGTCAAGGTGCTGCCCTTGAGGTGTAAGCACGGTCAGTTCTCGCGGTTCGGGCCTGGCGCTGTCTGCACGTAGGACAGATGAGGCAGTGTGCTGCCATTAGGTTGGTGTAAGCACAGTCTGTGCCTTGTGGTGTGCGGGGTGACACATTTGAACTGTACGGGTTAACCATTGATATAGAGATGCTACTCGAATTCGGGTGTAAAGCACGGGTGGTTAGCTGCCCGTGCGAGATAGCTGCCGATCGTTTAGTTACAAGGGCTATCGATCGAAAAGTGGTGGGGCGTGATTGTTGCAATGTGCTGCTTAATGGTGAAAGCACGGATAGTTGGAGGAGTGTCCTATCTGGGCTGATTTCGTGATCGATTTGTATGGGCGCGGCCAGGCAAAGGTCCGTTGGCAGGACCATCTCAAAGGGGGACCTTGTCTTTGTTACTTGTTCGTAAACCTGCCTGAGTGTCTTACTTGTATGTATTCGTGGTGAGTCTTAGTACTCGTGCATATGAGTACACTGGCTTGTGTTACGTGTAAGGCAGCTGATCAACGAAGGAACTGTGAAAGTTGAGTCTTGCATGAGAGACTTGGTATTTCGAACGGACGCTAAGAGACAATTCGCATTGAGATCGGACTAGTGCAAGCTCTGGGTGCATGTGTCTGATTCAAAGAGAGCTACATGAAGCCAAGCTCGATGTACCCTTCTTGTTTTGACTGTGAGACAACTGACCAGTGTTGGATTTGTGAAAGTCAAGTTTTGCACGACGGACATGGTGTTTCAAACAAACGCGAAGAGATAGTTCGTATGCGGATCAAACTGGTGCGACCCTTTGGCTCTCCACGAGGTCAATGGTTACATTTGGGCTGCTTCAAAGAGCGACTTGAAGCTAAGTGAGAGGTGCATTGCAGAGTACTCAATCTTTGCCTACCTTAAAGAGTACCAAGATCAGGCTGCGACAAGGAGAGAAATCAAGGTGCAGAAGCAGCAAGGCACAGAGTGGACCGTAAAGTGAGCAATCAAACGATAAATCCTTTGGCTCAAGGAGCCTTGATACCTACGCGGAACTGATCAAATCTAGAGCTCAATGAGCTCAACACAAAGTGCATCAAGGACAAATCAGTAGGAGCTCAAAGGAGTTCCAAAGTCAAAAAGTCAGAAGCGACAGGGGCGAATATTTCACAGAAAGGCCTCTGTCACCGGTTACTAAGGTTCTTGGGTTTCACGTAAGCGATATAAAATCTACGCTTCTCCTAGACAAAGAGATATTTTCAAATTATGTAATTTTTTAGTACAAAGAGTTGAGCCCTCGACTTGTGGTGTGCCAGCTTCAATGCTAAGAAAAAGTGGCTAGTCAATTGAGTAATGTGCCAAGTAGCTTAAATGTATATTTATTTTAATTCGGAGACACCTTTACTTTAATCTGACATCTGATGAGGACATCAGATTTTATAAAGGTGGTGTGGATGTTGTAAATCTACCTTTATAAGCTTTACTTCCGGCGCCAGCATTGTCCCCGGCGCCAGCAGCGCCCCAGTTGCTCCCGGTGCCACTGTGACCAGAATCTAGCCGGCGCCAAGTTCCTATGGCTTAAAGTCTTTGATCGGTTCTAGCGAAGTCCAGAGAGCTCAGATCGATGTGCAATCACCTCACACGATGTAGGCATGATTAAAGGAAGCCTGGGGATCAATAATATCTAGAGAGAGAAAAACGTGCTTTACCAGCCTGGGTAGAGTGAGGGGTGTCGAATCCCACCAATACTATAGGGGAGTGCGGGTTGCGAGCTCCAACCAAGTCTCAGCCTCCCTTGCTGTAATGTTGTCCTGGCACTCGCCTTGGCATGCCAGCTCCTCGGAGACTAGGGTAGGTCACACACTTGAAATGTAACCTTCTCAGATTTATCATTAAAGTGGGATTTTCCTCAAACTGACTCTGATTACCTTCTCAGATTTGTCATCAAAGTGGGATTTTCCTCAAACTAACTCTGATTACCTTCTGGGTTTCATGTTTTCGGTAAAAGCGCCAGTTGTAAGGCCGCTTCAACTCTGTCACCCCGCACCGCACAAGGCACAGACTGTGCTTACACCAAACTAATGGCAGCACACTGCCTCATCTGTCCTACGTGCAGACAGCACCAGGCCCAAACCGCGAGAACTGACCGTGCTTACACCTCAAGGGCAACACCTTGACTGATCAAGTCCCCCGTTCTGCCGACCACCCCGATCGTGGATGCACCACCCGTGCTTACACTGTGGGCAGCACCTTGCACAACAGTTGTCTTGATGAACCCCAAATAGTGGCCATTTCCGTGAGATCCGCATAGCTGACCGGCCAGTCACCACTGATACCACATGTAGCGCAGGCATCCCAAAGGGAGCCGGAAACCACGACTTAGCTTCCCAGCCTTCGACTCTTGCCATCGAAACCCACTTGCCATACAAGCAGCCAACTCGCCAACAACGATCAGACTTAACCAACTTGAAGTTCCGAAAACCAACATTGAGATCCAACCTGGCACCGTGCCAGATAGGGGGTCCCAATGTGGGTGACTTCCCTCCAAGCAAGCCGCCCGACGTACATCAAACTTAACCAACTCGAAGCTTCGTTACAAACGAGTAACATCCAATCCAAGCAAGCGGTCTGACTTACATCAGACTTAACCAATTGAAAGCTTCGTCACGAGCGCTGGAAGCCAACCTGGCGCCACGCCAGACTGGACAGCCATAAACAGGTAACTTCCACCCAAGCAAGCCATCCAACTCAACCGACAGGTTAGAGCCCGTTCCCCAAGAGCTTAACCCATTCACGTTCATGCAAGGAACACTCAGAACCACAAGCCATGACAGATATGCTGACAACCAGTTCTTGGACCGAATGGTCCCGACAGCATACCGCTGGCGCCACGGACCGAATGGTCCCGACGGCATACCGCTAGCGTCCCGGGAGACGACCCTCAGCTATGTGCCAACTTAAAAAATTTTGAAGCGGCCTTACAACTGGCGCTTTTATCAAAAACTGAAATCCAGAAGGGAATCAGAGTCAGTTTGAGAAAAATCCACTTTAATGATAAATCTGAGAAGGTTACATTTCAAGTGTGTCACCTACCCTAGTCTCCGGGGAGCTGGCATGCCAAGGGGAGTGCCAGGACAACATTACAGCAAGGGAGACTGAGACTTGGTTGGAGCTCGCAACCCGCACACCCCTATAGTATTGGTGGGATTCGGCACCCCGCACTCTATACAGGCTGGTAAACCACGTTTTTGTCTCTCTAGATATTATTGATCCCCAGGCTTCCTTTAATCATGCCTAGATCGTGTGAGGTGATTGCACATCGATCTGAGCTCTCTGGACTTCGCTATAACCGATCAAAGAATTTCAGCCATAGGAACTTGGCGCCGGCTGAATTCTGGTCACAGTGGTGCCCAGAGCAACTGGGGCGCTACTGGCGCCGGAAGTAAAGCTTATAAAGGTAGATTTACAACATCCACCCCACCTTTATAAAATCTGATGTCCTCATCACATGTCAGATTAAAGTAAAGGTGTCTCCCAATTAAAATAAATATACATTTAAGATACTTGGCACAATTAACATTGAACCTGGCACACCACAAGTCGGGGGCTTGGCTTTTTGTTCTGAAAAATTACATAACTTGAAAATATCTCTTTGTCTGGGAAAAGCGTAGATTTTATATCGCTTACATAAAACCCAAGAACCTTATTAACTGGTGACAGAGGCCTTTCTGTGAAATGTTCGCCCCTGTCGCTTCTGACTTTTTGACTTTGGAACTCCTTTGAGCTCCTGATTTGTCCTTGATGCACTTTGTGCTGAGCCCCCTGAGCTCCAGATTTGATCAGTTCCGCACAGGTATCAAGGCTCCCTGAGCCAAAGGATTTATCATCTGATTGCCCACTTTATGGTCCACTCCGTGCCTTGTTGCTTCTGCACCTTGATTTCTCTCCTTGTCGCAGCCTGATCTTGATACTTTTCCTTCTTGGCTCTTTCAGGTAGGCAAAGATCGAGTACTCCGCAATGCACCTCTCACTTAGCTCGAAGTAGCTCTTTGAATCAGCCCAAATGTAACCATTGACCTCGTGGAGAGCCAAAGGGTCGCACCAGTTTGATACGCATACGAACTATCTCTTCGCATTTGTTTGAAGCACCATGTCCGTCGTGCAAAACTTGACTTTCACAAATCCAACACTGGTCAGTTGTCTCACAGTCAAAACAAGAAGTGTACATCGAGCTTGGCTTCAAGTAGCTCTCTTTGAATCAGACACATGCACCCAGAGCTTGCACTAGTCCGATCTCAATGCGAACTGTCCCTTAGTGTCCGTTCAAAATACCAAGTCTCTCATGCAAGACTCAACTTTCACAGTTCCTTCATTGATCAGCTGCCTTACACGTAACACAAGCCAGTGTACTCATATGTTTCCTCACCATTGCTGGGCCACGGTTTGGAGTTGATCAAAACAACAGTTGTGCACGGTGCTGCACACAGTGTAAGCGCGGGTGCGTCCACGGTCGGGGTGGTCGGCAGAACGGGGGACTTGATGAGTCAAGGTGCTACCCTTGAGGTGTAAGCACGGTCAGTTCTCGCGGTTCGGGCCTGGCGCTCTCTGTACGTAGTACAGATGAGTAGTGTGCTGCCATTAGGTTGGTGTAAGCACGGTTTGTGCCTTCTGGGGTGCGGGGTGACATACATTCGAACTGTACGGGTTAACCATTGATACGGAGATGCTGCTTGAATTCGGGTGTAAAGCACGGGTGGTTAGCTGTCGGTGCGGGATAGCTGCCGATCGTTTAGCTATAAGGGCTATCGACCAAAAAGTGGTGGGGCGTGACTGAGGCAATGTGCTGCTTAATGGTGAAAGCACGAATAGTTGGAGGGGTGTCCTATGTGGGCTGATTCTGTGATCGATTTGTATGGGCGAGGTCAGGCAAGGGTCCGTTGGCAGGACCATCTCAAAGGGGGACCTTGTCTTTGTTACTTGTTAGTAAACCTGCCTGAGTGTCTTACTTGTATGTATTTGTGGTGAGTCTTAGTACTCGTGCTTTGTCTGGTTTGCATGATTGCCTGTGATACAACGAGCTGATGGCTCGAGAAGGAACCTTTCTTTTGAAGGCTGATACCATCAAACAAAGAGGACTACAGAATCTGTGGGACAAATTTGCAGTTCAAGTACTCGCACGTGAACGGCAACGAAACGACTCAATGTTTGCAAAGGATGGATGGCTAGCATGTTTCTTGGGTTAGTTTCATTTGCGACAATGCCCACCAGACGCAAGCAGAAAGTCAAAAGTTGGAAAGGGCAATTTCAGGGGAGATTTTCTATGGAGCAGTTGGTCTTCATTTTGGGACGGCCACCTTCAGAACTGAAACTCACTGAGCATGGGTGATATCCAGTATCAGTTGGGTTTTTCCTCAAAGGGGACAGACTAGGATCCTCTTCAAAGATTGGCAACAAGCTGGATCGAGCCATAATCCTAGCAGATGGGAAGCAAAGTGTTGGAAAGGCTTTTTGTCCGAAGAGCTATACTCTAAGTCTGATCAGCTGATTTTATAAGTGGAGGGCAACTATCACACACACCTCTCTCTTGGGGAAAATTTTGAATGAAAGTTGATCAAAACGAGAGCAAATTCAAGGTGGCCTAGCCATACTCACACGAGGAGATTGGCGAACTTTGGATCTAATAAGTTGACAAGTTTTTGTTGTGGAAAGGAAAGCGTGTTATAGGCTTTCTCTGGACCAGCAATGATGAGGAAACATATGAGTACGCTGGCTTGTGTTACGTGTAAGGCAGCTGATCAATGAAGGAACTGTGAAAGTTGAGTCTTGCATGAGAGACTTGGTATTTCGAACGGACGCTAAGGGACAGTTCACGTTGAGATCGGACTAGTGTAGACTCTGGGTGCATGTGTCTGATTCAAAGAGAGCTACTTGAAGCCAAGCTCGATGTACACTTCTTGTTTTGACTGTGAGGCAACTGACCAGTAATGGAATTGTGAAAGTCAAGTTTTGCGCGACGGACATGGTGCTTCAAACAAACGCGAAGAGATAGTTCAGATGCAGATCAAACTGGTGTGACCCTTTGGCTTTCCACGAGGTCAATGGTTACATTTGGGCTGATTCAAGAGAGCTACTTCAAGCTAAGTGAGAGGTGCATTGCGGAGTACTCAATCTTTGCCTACCTTAAAGAGCCAAGATGGAAAAGTATCAAGATCAGGCTGGGACAAGGAGAGAAACCAAGGTGCAGAAGCAACAAGGCACGGAGTGGATGACAAAGTGGACAATCAAACGATAAATCCTTTGGCTTAGGGAGCCTTGATACCTGTGCGGAACTGATCAAATCTGGAGCTCAGGGAGCTCAACACAAAGTGCATCAAGGACAAATTTTAAGCTCAAAGGAGTTCCAAAGTCGAAATTCAGAAGCGACAGGTGCGAACATTTCAAAGAAAGGCCTTTGTCACCAGTTTTACGAAAGCGATATCAAATCTACGCTTATCCCAGACAAAGAGATATGTTCAAGTTATGTAATTTTTCAATACAAAGAGCTGAGCCTCCGACTTGTGGTGTGCCAGCTTCAATGTTAATAAAAAGTGGCCAGTAAATTGAGTACTGTGCCAAGTAGCTTAAATGTATAATTTTTTAATTTGGAGACACCTTTATTTTAATCTGATATCTGATGAGGACATCAGATTTTATAAAGGTGGGGTGGATGTTGTAAAGCTACCTTTACAAGCTTTACACCCGGCGCCACTGGCGCCAGGTATGTCCCCGGTGCCAGCAGTGCCCCTGCTGCTCCCGACGCCAATGGCGCCGGCTCCGCTCCCGCTGCCACTGTGTCCAGAATTCAGTCGGCGCCAAGTTCCTATGGCTGAAAATCTCTGATTGGTTCTAGCGGAGTCCAGAGAGCTTAGATCGATGTGCAATCACCTCACACGATCTGGGCATGATTAAAGGAAGCCTGGGGATCAATAAAATCTAGAGAGAGAAAATGACCTTCTAGAAAGAGAAAATCCTTGAGAGAGAAAAACATGCTTTACCAGCTTGGGTAGAATGCTTGGTATGAGGGAGGGTGCCGAATCACACCAATTCTATAGGGGAGTGCGGGTTGCGACTCAGGGCAAGCTCCAACCAAGTCTCAGCCTCCCTTGTTGGAATGTTGTCATGGCTCTCGCCTTGGGATGCTAGCTCCCCGGAGACTAGTGTCGGTCACACACTTGAAATGTAACCTTCTCAGATTTATCAATAAATTGGGATTTTCCTCAAACTGACTTTCATTACCTTCTGGGTTTCAGTTTTCGGTAAAAGCGCTAGTTGTAAGGCCGCTTCAAAATTTTTAAGTTGGCACATAGCTGAGGGTCGTATCCCGGGATGCCATTCGGTCCGTGGCGCCAACCGTATGCTGTCGAGACCATTTGGTCCAGGAACTAGTTGTCTCCATCTCTGTCGGGGCGCTTGTGGTTTTGAGTGTTTCTTGCATGAACGTGAATGGGTTAAGCTCTTGGGAAACGGGCTCTAACCTGTCGGCTGAGTTCGATGGCTTGCTTGGGTGGAAGTTACCTGTTTATGGCTGTCCAGTCTGGCGTGGCGAAGCTTTCAGTTGGTTAAGTCTGATGTAAGTCAGACCGCTTGCTTGGATTGGATGTTACTCGTTTGTAACGAAGCTTCGAGTTGGTTAAGTTTGATGTATGTCAGGCGGCTTGCTTGGAGGGAAGTCACCCACATCGGGACCCCTGATCTGGCATGGCGCCAGGTTGGATCTCAATGTTGGTTTTTGGAACTTCAAGTTGGTTAAGTTTGATCGTTGTTGGCGAGTTGGCTGCTTGTATGTCAAGTGGGTTTGGATGGCAAGAGTTGAAGGCTGGGAAGCTTTGTCGTGGTTCCCGGTTCCCTTTGGGATGTCTGCGCTACATCCAGGCTGGTAAAGCACATTTTTCTCTCTCTAAAAAGTCATTTTCTCTCTCTAGATTTTCTTGATACACAGACTTCCTTTAATCATGCCTAGATCGTGTGAGGTGATTGCACATTGATCTGAGCTCTCTGGACTTCGCTAGAACCGATCAAAGATTTTCAGCCATAGGAACTTGGCACCGGCTTGATTCTGGTCACAGTGGCATCGGGAGCGGCGCAGGCGCCGTTGGCACCAGGAGCAGCAGGGCGTTGCTGGCGCCGGGGACAATGCTGGCACTGGAAGTAAAGCTTGTAAAGGTAGCTTTACAACAGTATCACATTGGTCTTCTGAATTGAAAATTGTATACATTCAGCTATTTCAATGAAGTGCATATTGTATTCTTCAACTATAGATGTTTGTCGAATGAAATACCATCTTTGAATGATTTTCTTGAAAAGACTTCAATAGTTCTATGTCAGAACAAAAACCAACGATTTCTGGTACGAGCCAATACTTTATATTTCATCCAGTTTTGCCGCAAAATATGAGCAGGACTGTTGAGATATTTTTCCACTATCGTCAATAAATCTTGACCAATATATTGATTTATGGAAAAATATTGAATGATACTTTTCCAACCATTCTTTAATTAGAATAGGACTTGTGGTTCTCTATCCCCCCCACTGTCTAGACTGTTATTGTTGTGCAACAACATAGATAGCGTATTGCTCTGAAGATGAACATCTTGATTAGTATTATAATTCCATTGGTCATTACCAACCGAAGATTAATCGGGTTCCATCGTATATGTTGGAGGAGCATGTTGTACTAGTCTAGGAGCTGGCAAATCTAATCAATCCAGAAAAATCCAAGACCATTGGCCTTTCCATCAAGTGCCTTTGGATTATTCCTATATTGGAATTTTTTGTTGAATAACCCGAAGATTAAACAAACAAAAAGTTGTCTCATGTCCAAAAGAATTGCATAGATGACAAGAAGTATCCTTCATACGCTTTTTCATGGTCACTCATTTATGGTGTGATTTCCAGTATAGATCGCACACCATAGATTTTCCCTACTAGGAAATTTTTTAGCCATCTTATCAGTTGCTTTAATGCTCTAGGCTTGCTGGTCTTCTAACATTAGAGAAATTCCAAAATAAAAAATGAACTTTTGTAAAGATACTGTTATTTTTTTTCTCTAGGCCCAATCAAATTGTACACATTCCAAATCTACGTAACATAGCTCAAATAAATTGGAAAATTAAGATATATTATAGCAAAATTTGAAATTGTCGTTGGGCAGCATGGAGAAATTCCATTGGTTGGCTTTTCTTGCCTAGTATGTGCCAATCTACCTGACATCAATACCTCAGGTTAAATTTGTTTAACTATGTTGGTTAGGATTAAAGAAGTTTTTTAACTAGTAGCTACAGTTACGGAATGGTAGCATGCATAGTAACATAAAGTTGCTATTGTAATTTTCTTGTGGGAATAATGTGATATGAAAGACTAAATTGAATATTATTCATAAGATATTTTGGCGCCCAAGCTTTGGCAATAACAATGGCGAGGCCAAGATGTACAATTGACTCTGTGATACTTATGAGAAAGATGAAGTTGATAAGTGGATGTGACAAAATATACAAAAACTTCATGGGTGTTGCTGCATCCGTCATCATAGGGCAATTTTCAATTGAAGAAAAGAGCAAACATGACATACAAAAATTATTGGAAAGCAAGGATTCCGGAGTTCTTGGAGGACATTCAATATCAGATGTATTGGTACAACAAGTTTACATGCATTCAGAAATAAAAGTACAAGATGTCAATCCTCACTATCATCAAAAATGTAATTGTAGTATAACAAATGTTTGCACTTTGTTGCTATTATAGAGCTATTTTTATTTCAAATCTTCATAGAATAACATCCATGATAGAAAGTATTTCTTCTTTCAGTCTTTATATCCATCAAACATAAGTGAATGGGAGCAAGCACAATCACTTGCAAGGATATTGGACGTGATTCACTCTGATGTTGGGAAGTTGCAATACAGAGGGAGAATTCCAAAGGATCTCTCAAATAATGGTATCTTCTTTTATGAATCTAAATGTAAAGACCACTAGGGAATACCCCTAAGATGAGAATAGGAAAAAACACAACAAGAGAGACTATGGATTACGACCACCCAACCAATCCTAGATCCCTCCTGGATCTAGCCCCCAAGTCATGCCATGTGATAGCAAGAGGAGAAGAGCTCAACTGGTTACCTAGACCATAGTTGTCGACGAGATAATGTCTACCTTGATATATAGAGAGTAGGATTTTGTGCATGAGCCCATGCAATCCCCATGCAGGTCAACTATAAATAGATCAGAGCTCTTCATGCATTCCTTCTGCCTATATCTGTCACACATAAATGCACTACTCCATATGTCTCAATTATAGTGTCTGGGTCCTCTCAAGGTCATTAGTCACCAACAGGCCTCGACGTGGAATAAAATCTAGGCATGACCAATAATCTCAAACTATTCCATGTTCGTTGCTGAATATGGCCGTAACATTCTTCCTCCCTTAAACGGGTTCTATTCTTAGAATAGAAAAAAGAAAACATGAAATTATTTCTTAATCTTTCAAGTCTTACCCATGAATCACTATTTTTAGTCTGATCTTTTCCATATGTATAAGTACTCCGAGATGCAACAATTATTCAATAGCTTGTCTCTACTCATGAATACTGACTCAAATTCCAAAGATACACTAAGCTATAGATCCTCAAATGGGTTGATCTTGGGCCAAAAAAAATTTATCACCTTCATATAATCCAAATTACATGAAAGACTAGGTGACTTTACTTAATTTCAGAAATCAAAACCAAAAGCGGAAGAAATTCCATTTTAATTATAGTCTAAAACTTATTCACAATTTCGGGTAGAAAATAATGCTTCTTGGTACAATTATTCTTAGAATATCCAAATATTCTAGAATACCACAATTCAATCATCTGAAATCTCTAGGAGATCCATCAAGTGGCCATTTCCGTGAGATCTGCATAGCTGACCGGCCAGTCGCCTCTGATACCACATGTAGCGCAGGCATCCCAAAGGGAGCCGGGAATCACGACTTAGCTTCCCAGCCTTCGACTCTTGCCATCCAAACCCACTTGCCATACAAACAGCCAACTCGCCAACAACGATCAGACTTAACCAACTTGAAGTTCCGAAAACCAACATTGAGATCCAACCTGGTGCCGTTCCAGATCGGGGGTCCCGATGTGGGTGACTTCCCTCCAAGCAAGCCACCCGACGTACATCAAAATTAATCAATTTACAAACGAGTAACATCCAATCCAAGCAAGCGGTCTGACTTACATCAGACTTGACCAATTGAAAGCTTCGTCATGAGCGCTGGAAGCCAACCTCGCGCCACGCCAGACTGGACAGCCATAAACAGGTAACTTCCACCCAAGCAAACCATCCAACTCAGCCGACAGGCTAGAGCCCGTTCCCCAAGAGCTTAACCCATTCACGTTCATGCAAGGAACACTCAGAACCACAAGCTGCGACAGATATGGAGACAACCAGTTCTTGGACCGAATGGTCCCGACAGCATACCGCTGGCGCCACGGACCGAATGGTCCCGACAGCATACCGCTGGCATCTTGGGATACGACCCTCAGCTATGTGCCAACCTCTAAAATTTTGAAGCGGGCTTACAACTGGCGCTTTTACCGAAAACTGAAACCCAGAAGGTAATCAGAGTCAGTTTGAGAAAAATCCCACTTTAATGATAAATCTAAGAAGGTTACATTTCAAGTGTGTCACCTACCCTAGTCTCTGGGGAGCTGGCATGCCAAGGCGAGTGCCAGGACAACATTACAGCAAGGGAGGCTGAGACTTGGTTGGAGCTCGCAACCGCACTCCCCTATAGTATTGGTGGGATTCGGCACCCCGCACTCTACCCAGGATGGTAATGCACGTTTTCCTCTCTCTAGATACTATTGATCCCCAGGCTTCCTTTAATCATGCCTAGATCGTGTGAGGTGATTGCACATTGATCTGAGCTCTCTGGACTTCGCTAGAACGGATCAAAGACTTTCAGCCATAGGAACTTGACGCTGGCTGGATTCTGGTCACAGTGGCGCCGGGAGCAACTGGGGCGCTGCTGGTGCCAGGGACAATGCTAGCGCCGGAAGTAAAGCTTATAAAGGTAGATCTACAACATCCACCCCACCTTTATAAAATCTGATGTCCTCATCAGATGTTTGATTAAAGTAAATGTGTCTCCCAATTAAAATAAATATACATTTAAGATACTTGGCACAGTACTCAATTGACTGGCCACTTTTTATTACCATTGAAGCTGGCACACCACAAGTCGAGGGCTCAGCTCTTTGTGCAGAAAAATTACATAACTTGAAAATATCTCTTTGTCTGGGAAAAGCGTAGATTTTATATCGCTTACGTAAAACCCAAGAACCTTATTAACTGGTGATAGAGGCCTTTCTGTGAAATGTTCGCCCCTGTCGCTTCTGACTTTTTGACTTTGGAACTCCTTTGAGCTCCTGATTTGTCCTTGGTACACTTTGTCTTGAGCTCCCTGAGCTCCAGATTTGATCAGTTCCGCACAGGATCAACGCTCCCTGAGCCAAAGGATTTATCGTCTGATTGCCCACTTTATGGTCCACTCCGTGCCTGGTTGCTTCTGCACCTTGATTTCTCTCCTTGTCACGGCCTGATCTTGATACTTTTCCTTCTTGGCTCTCTGAGGTAGGCAAAGATCGAGTACTCCGCAATGCACCTCTCACTTAGCTCGAAATAGCTCTTTGAATCACCCCAATTGTAACCATTGACCTCGTGGAGAGCCAAAGGTTCGCACCAGTTTGATCCGCATACGAACTACCTCTTCGCGTTTGTTTGAAGCACCATGTCCGTCGCGCAAAACTTGACTTTCACAGATCCAACACTGGTCAGTTGTCTCACAGTCAAAACAAGAAGTGTACATCGAGCTTGGCTTCAAGGAGCTCTCTTTGAATCAGACACATGCACCCAGAGCTTGCACTAGTCCGATCTCAATGCGAACTGTCCCTTAGCGTCCGTTCGAAATACCAAGTCTCTCATGCAAGACTCAACTTTCACAGTTCCTTCATTGATCAGCGATAGCCCTTGTAGCTAAACAATCGGCAGCTATCCCGCACCGGCAGCTAACCACGCGTGCTTTACACACGAATTCGAGCAGCATCTCTATATCAATGGCTAACCCGTACAGTTCGAATGTGTCACCCCGCACCCCACAAGGCACAGACTGTGCTTACTCCAACCTAATTACAGCACACTGCCTCATCTGTACTACGTGCAGACAGCACCAGGCCCGAACCGCGAGAACTGACCGTGCTTACACCTCACGGGTAGCACCTTGACTCATCAAGTCCCCCATTCTGCCGGCCACCCTGATCATGGACGCACTGGTGCTTACACTGTGGGCAACACCTTGTACAACAGTTGTCTTGATGAACCCCAAATAGTGGCCATTTCCGTGAGGTCCGCATAGCTGACTGGCCAGTCGCCTCTGATACCACATGTAGCGCAGGCATCCCAAAGGGAGCCGGGAACCACGACTTAGCTTCCCAGCCTTCGACTCTTGCCATCCAAACCCACTTGCCATACAAGCAGCCATCTCGACAACAACGATCAGACTTAACCAACTTGAAGTTCCGAAAACCAACATTGAGATCCAACTTGGCGCCGTGCCAAATCGAGGGTCCCGATGTGGGTGACTTCCCTCCAAGCAAGCCGCCCGACATACATCAAACTTAACCAGCTCGAAGCTTTGCTACAAATGAGTAACATCCAATCCAAGCAAGCGGTCTAACTTACATCAGACTTAACCAATTGAAAGCTTCGTCACGAGCACTGGAAGCCAACCTGGCGCCACGCCAGACCGGACAGCCATAAACAAGTAACTTCCACCTAAGCAAGCCATCCAACTCAGCCGACAGGTTAGAGCCCGTTCCCCAAGAGCTTAACCCATTCACGTTCATGCAAGGAACACTCAGAACCACAAGCCGCGACAGATATGGAAACAACCAGTTCCTGGACCAAATGGTCCCGACAGCATACCGCTGGCGCCACGGACCGAATGATCCCAGCGGCATACCGCTGGCGTCCCGGGATACGACCCTCAGCTATGTGCCAACTTAAACAATTTTGAAGCGGCCTTACAACTGGCGCTTTTACCGAAAACTGAAACCCAGAAAGCATTCAGAGTCAGTTTGAGGAAAATCCCGCTTTGATGATAAATCTGAGAAGGTTACATTTCAAGTGTGTCACCTACCCTAGTCTCCGGAGAGCTGGCATGCCAAGGCGAGTGCCAGGACAACATTACAGCAAGGGAGGCTGAGACTTGGTTTGAGCTCGCTACCCGCACTCCCCTATAGTATTGGTGGGATTCGGCACCCCGCAGTCTACCCAGGCTGGTAAAGCACGTTTTTCTCTCTCTAGATATTATTGATCCCCAGGCTTCCTTTAATCATGCCTAGATCGTGTGAGGTGATTGCACATCGATCTGAGCTCTCTAGACTTCGCTCGAACGGATCAAAGACTTTCAGCCATAGGAACTTGGCGCCGGTTGGATTCTGGTCATAGTGGCGCTGGGAGGAACTGGGGCGCTGCTGGCGCCAGAAGTAAGCTTATAAAGGTAGATCTACAACATCCACCCCACCTTTATAGAATCTGATGTCCTCATCAGATGTCAGATTAAAGTAAAGGTGTCTCCCAATTAAAATAAATATACTTTTAAGCTACTTGGCACAGTACCCAATTGACTGGACACTTTTTATTAACATTGAAGCTGGCACACCACAAGTTGAGGGCTCAGCTCTTTGTACTGAAAAATTACATAACTTGAAAATATGTCTTTGTCTGGGAAAAGCGTAGATTTTATATCGCTTACGTAAAACCCAAAAACCTTATTAACTGGTGACAGAGGCCTTTCCATGAAATGTTCGCCCCTGTCGCTTCTGACCTTTTGAATTCGGAACTCCTTTGAGCTCCTGATTTGTCCTTGATGCACTTTGTGTTGAGCTCCCTGAGCTCCAGATTTGATCAGTTCCGCACAAGTATCAAGGCTCCCTGAGCCAAAGGATTTATCATCTGATTGCCCACTTTATGGTCCACTCTGTGCCTTGTTGCTTTTGCACCTTGATTTCTCTCCTTGTCACAGCCTGATCTTGATATCTTTCCTTCTTGGCTCTTTAAGGTAGGCAAAGATCGAGTACTCGCCAATGCACCTCTCACTTAGCTCGAAGTAGCTCTTTGAATCAGCCCAAATGTAACCATTGCCCTTGTGGAGAGCCAAAGGGTCGCACCAGTTTGATCCGCATACGAAGTACCTCTTCGCGTTTGTTTGAAGCACCATGTCCGTCGCGCAAAACTTGACTTTCACATATCCGACACTGGTCAGTTGTCTCATAGTCAAAACAAGAAGTGTACATCGAGCTTGGCTTCAAGTAGCTCTCTTTGAATCAGACACATGCATCCAGAGCTTGCACTAGTCCGATCTCAATGCGAACTGTCCCTTAGCGTCCGTTCGAAACACCAAGTCTCTCATGCAAGGCTCAACTTTCACAGTTCCTTCATTGATCAGCTGCCTTACACGTAACACAAACCAGTGTACTCATATGCACGAGTACTAAGACCACGAATACATACAAGTAAGACACTCAGGCAGGTTTACTAACAAGTAACAAAGACAAGGTCCCCCTCTAAGATGGTCCTGCCAACAGACCTTTGCCTGGCCGCGACCATACAAATCGATCACAAAATCAGCCCACATAGGACACCCCTCCAACTAACCGTGCTTTCACCATTAAGCAGCACATTCCATCAACCACGCCCCACCACTTTTCGATCGATAGCCCTTGTAACTAAACGATCGGCAACTATCCCGCACCGGCAGCTAACCACCCTTGCTTTACACCCGAATTTGAGCAGCATCTCGTACAGTTCGAATGTGTCACCCCGCACCCCACAAGGCATAGACTGTGCTTACGCCAACCTAATGGCAGCACACTGCCTCGTCTGTCCTACGTGTAGTCAGCGCCAAGCCCGAACCGCGAGAACTGACCGTGCTTACACCTCAAGGGCAACACCTTGACTCATCAAGTCCCCCGTTCTGTCGACCACCCCGATCGTGGACGCACCCGTGCTTACACTGTGGGCAGCACCTTGCACAACAGTTGTCTTGATGAACCCCAAATACTGGCCATTTCCGTGAGATCCGCATAGCTGACCGGCCAGTCGCCTCTGATACCACTTGTAGCACAGGCATCCAAGAGGGAGCCGGGAACCACGACTTAGCTTCCCAGCCTTCGACTCTTGCCATCCAAACCTACTTGCCATACAAGCAGCCAACTCGCCAACAACGATCAGACTTAACCAACTTGAAGTTCCAAAAACCAACATTGAGATCCAACCTGTCGCCGTGCCAGATCGGGGGTCCCGATGTGGATGACTTCCCTCCAAGCAAGCCGCCCGACGTACATCAAACGTAACCAGCTCGAAGCTTCATTACAAACGAGTAACATCCAATACAAGCAAGCTGTCTGACTTACATCAGACTTAACCGATTGAAAGCTTCGTCACGAGCGCTGGAAGCCAACCTGACGCCACCCCAGACTGGACAGCCATAAACAGGTAACTTCCACCCAAGCAAGCCATCCAACTCAGCCGACAGGTTAGAGCCTGTTCCCCAAGAGCTTAACCCATTCACGTTCATGCAAGGAACACTCAGAACCAGAACCGCGACAAATATGGAGACAACCAGTTCCTGGACCGAATGGTCCCGACAGCATACAGCTGGCGCCACGGACCGAATGGTCCCGGCAGCATACCGCTGGCGTCCCGGGATACGACCCTCAGCTATGTGCCAACTTAAAAAATTGTGAAGCGGCCTTACAACTGGCGCTTTTACCGAAAACATGAAACCCAAAAGGTAATCAGAGTCAGTTTGAGAAAAATTCCACTTTGATGATAAATCTGATAAGGTAATCAGAGTCAGTTTAGGAAAATCCCACTTTAATGATAAATCTAAGAAGGTTACATTTCAAGTGTGTGACCTACCCTAGTCTCCGGGGAGCTAGCATGCCAAGGCGAGTGCCAGGACAACATTACAGCAAGGGAGGCTGAGACTTGGTTGGAGCTCGCAACCCGCACTCCCCTATAGTATTGGTGGGATTTGGCACCCCGCACTCTACCCACGCTGATAAAGCACGTTTTCCTCTCTCTAGATATTATGATCCCCAGGCTTCCTTTAATCATGCCTAGATCGTGTGAGGTGATTGCACATCGATCTGAGCTCTCTGGACTTCACTAGAACGGATCAAACACTTTCAGCCATAGGAACTTGGCGCCGGTTGGATTCTGGTCACAGTGGAGCCGGGAGCAGCTGGGGCGCTGCTGGCGCAGGGGACAATGCTGGCGCCAGTGACGCCGGAAGTAAAGCTTATAAAGGTAGACTTACAACAACCAACCCACCTTTATAAAATCTGATGTCCTCATCAGATGTCAGATTAAAGTAAAGATGTCTCCCAATTAAAATAAATATACATTTAAGCTACTTGGCACAGTACTCAATTGACTGGCCACTTTTTATTAACATTGAAGCTGGCACACCACAAGTCGAGGGCTCAGCTCTTTGTACTGAAAAATTACATAACTTGAAAATATCTTTTTGTCTGGGAGAAGCGTAGATTTTATATCGCTTACGTAAAACCCAAGAACCTTATTAACTGGTGACAGAGGCCTTTCTGAGAAATGTTCGCCCCTGTCGCTTCTGACATTTTGACTTCAGAACTCCTTTGAGCTCCTGATTTGTCCTTGATGCACTTTGTGTTGAGCTCCCTGAGCTCCAGATTTGATCAGTTCCGCACAGGTATCAAGGCTCCCTGAGCCAAAGGATTTATCGTCTGATTGCCCACTTTATGGTCCACTCCGTGCCTTGTTAGTTTCGCACCTTGATTTCTCTCCTTGTCGCAGCCTGATCTTGATACTTTTCCTTCTTGGCTCTTTAAGGTAGGCAAAGATCGAGTACTCCGCAATGCACCTCTCACTTAGCTCGAAGTAGCTCTTTGAATCACCTCAAATGTAACCATTGACCTCGTGGAGAGCCAAAGGGTCGCACCAGTTTGATCCGCATACGAACTACCTCTTCGCGTTTGTTTGAAGCACCATGTCCGTCGCGCAAAACTTGACTTTCACATATCCGACACTGGTTAGTTGTCTCACAGTCAAAACAAGAAGTGTACATCGAGCTTGGCTTCAAGTAGCTCTCTTTGAATTAGACACATGCACCCAGATCTTGCACTAGTCCGATCTCAATGCGAACTCTCCCTTAGCGTCCGTCAAACACCAAGTCTCTCATGCAAGACTCAACTTTCACAGTTCCTTCATTGATCAGCTGCCTTACACGTAACACAAGCCAGTGTACTCATATGCACGAGTACTAAGACTCACCACGAATACATACAAGTAAGACACTCAGGCAGATTTACTAACAAGTAACCAAGACAGGGACCCCCTTTGAGATGGTCCTGCCAACGGACCTTTGCCTGGCCGCGACCATACAAATCGATCACAGAATCAGCCCACATAGGACACCCCTCCAACTCTCCGTGCTTTCACCATTAAGCAGCACATTGCATCAGTCACGCCCCACCACTTTTCGATCGATAGCCCTTGTAGCTAAACGATCGGCAGCTATCCCACACCGGCAGCTAACCACCCGAGCTTTACACCCGAATTCGTAACCATTGACCTCGTGGAAAGCCAAAGGGTCGCACCAGTTTGATCCGCATCCGAATTATCTCTTCACATTTGTTTGAAGCACCATGTCCGTTGTGCAAAACTTGACTTTCACAATTCCATCACTGGTCAGTTGCCTCACAATCAAAACAAGAAGTGTACATCGAGCTTGGCTTCAAGTAGCTCTCTTTGAATCAGACACATGCACCCAGAGTTTGCACTAGTCCGATCTCAATGTGAACTGTCCCTTAGCGTCCGTTCGAAATACCAAGTCTCTCATGCAAGACTCAACTTTCACAATTCCTTCATTGATCAGCTGCCTTACATGTAACACAAGCCAACGTACTCATATGTTTCCTCATCATTGCTGGTCCAGAGAAAGCCTATAACAAACTTTTCTTTCCACAACAAAAACTTGTCAACTTATTAGGTCCAAAGTTCGCCAGTCTCCTCGTGTGAGTATGGCTAGGTCACCTTGAATTTGCCCCCGTTTTGATCAACTTTCATTCAAAATTTGCCCCAAGAGAGAGGTGTATGTGTGATAGTTCCCCTCCACTTACAAAATCAGCTGATCGGACTTAGAGTAGAGTTCTTCGGACAAAAAACCTTTCCAACACTTTGCTTCCCATCTGCTAGGATTATGGCTCGATCCAACTTGTTGCCAATCTCTGAAGAGGATCCTAGTCTTTTCCCTTTGAGGAAAAACCACTCTGATACTGGACATCACCCATGCTCAGTGAGTTTCACTTCCGAAGGTGGCCGTCCCAAAATGAAGACCAACTGCTCCATAGAAGATCTCCCCTGAAATTGCCCTTTCCAACTTTTGACTTCCTGCTTGCGTCTGGTGGGCATTGTTGCAAATGAAACTAACCCAAGAAACAAGCTAGCCATCCATCATTTGCAAACATTGAGTTGTTTCGTTGCCGTTCACATGCGAGTACTTGAACTGCAAATCCGCCCCACAGATTCTGTAGTCCTCTTTGTTTGATGGTATCAGCCTTCAAAAGAAAAGGTTCCTTCTCGAGCCATCAGCTCCTTGTATCACAAGCAATCATGCAAACCAGGCAAAGCACGAGTACTAAGACTCACCACAAATACATACAAGTAAGAAACTCAGGCAAGTTTACTAACAAGTAACAAAGACAAGGTCCCCCTTTGAGATGGTCCTGACCATCGAGAGATGAATGCAGATACTCCCATGCAACAACAATTGGTCGAGACTTTGATAATGAAGACTGACGCCCTTCGCCAATTACTGGATAAGATTTTTGCAAACTAAGGTTCTAAGGCCCAGGCAATGTCTTGTGATGAAATATTTGAGCTTATACTCATGACAACAACTTTACATGACGCACATAACATGTTTGGAACACATTCCACTCCGGCAATAATCTCTATGCCACAGAGGGAATCCATATGTCCTCTTCAATGCAATGTGACACGAACACAAATGGGACATGGGAAAAAACGAATGTACATAGCAAGACGCACTAATAATTTGAAGCAATCGGGAGGTCTTGATGCCACCTCAAAAAGACCTCTTACCTTCACAAAAATTAGGCAATTATATCCAAAAAACGAACACGAGTTCGATATCCAAAAAATTTCAAGGTTGCATGTCAACATTGTAGAGTGCACAACCTTTTCATTGGAGACATGGGTAGCACCACATGCAAAAAATGTAGTGAAACCATAACTAGAGCCATGGAAAGGAGTGAAAGTAACAAGGAAACTTTTCAAACAAATATCTCGGGAGTCCATGGAGGTGATGTTGCTGAAGGGGGCATTTAGGAAAACACCAACCCAACACATGTGGTGGAAATTCCTGATCTTAACAAGGAAGTAGTCACAATAATCCCAAATTTGAATGAGGGAATAGTCATATCGCAGCTTCAAAATGATCTAAAGTCCCAATTAGAGCATTGTGACACAAATGATTACATTTTTGGAAAAGTAGAAGGCCTTAGGAACAAATTTGAATTCTAGATACTTTGTACTCCTTGCAAATTTAATTTCTATGAGCATTGTTGTGCAACGCTAAAATATAAGACAACTAACATCTCAGATAACATAGTTGAGGCTAGATTGAGCTACTGGTGATGGAAAATTTTGGAGAGTTGAAGTGACACAGTATGTGTGATGTCCAATTTCTTTTCCAAGTGGGTAGAAGAAAGGGATTATGCAAGAGCCAAAAAATGTGTTCAATCTGAAATCTTCAACAAACAGATTAGAATCCTTCCATATTGTTCAAGGTAAGCAACATATGACTCTGGTGTATTGTGTTATAAATTAGAGTTATGATATCTTCATTTTAGGATGTGGTTCACACACGTTGTATGTCAGTTATAGTGAGCATTGGAGCTTGGGAATTCTACATGCATGCACTAGTAGTAATGAAGGGCTTCGCAAATGGGTCTGCTTGAGACTCAACTCATTGGCAATGACCCATCAACATTTTGACAAGCAAGACCTAGTTGGCCACTACACTTATTTGATTATTACACAATTTCAATAATCCTTGCCCAATTCAAGTTTGAATGTTTCAGGATAGTGAATGACATGGTTAGGTTGTTTGCAATGGAAGAGAGACTTGATTTATGTTCTGATCATAGATGTTCAGGTATGACCTAACAAGGCCACTAGTTTTGAGTGAATCAGTTCGCATGAAGCTTTTATTGCCAAAAAATGTTTCTTTGTGACAATATGAATTTTCAATTATGTGTTTTCTCTCTTTTACGGTCTATTTGTGTTGTGTGTTTGATGTTATCAATCCATGTGCTCGTTTTAATGATTGCATTTGCCTATTGTGATGACGTAGTCTCCTCAACAAAATGATTTCTTTAGTTGCGGATGCCATACATTATGCAATGGAAAATTGTTCCTAGAGTGGTTGTCTAGCACAACAAGCCAGTTTGACATGTCTTTGGTACAAATCTGAAACTTTTTAACACATACTGTTGCCCCTCTGGTGGAGATCGCATTGCATCTCATGATTCCATTGGTGGTGTTCTTGCATTAGTTTCTCACATTCGACCTATAAAAGTATTGAATCGAACAATGGATAACTAACAACAAGATGTACTATGATCCTTTATGTTTTTGAGACAAGGTAAAAAATTTCATTAGTAAAGTATTGTTTCTTATGAAAATAAGAATGAAATGATTCCTCTAGACCCGGTAAGAGAGAATAACAAAACCGATATCATGTAAAACATGATTAGCCGACTTTGATACCATGTTGAAAAAATGAGATAATTATCAGAGAGTCGCTTCTATAGAAATGGATAAACATTGATAACACGCATTGCTTGTTGAGACCCGATTACATCATTCTAAAATGCGAAATTGAAAGTATGAGAACTTATAAATATGCTCATATGACTATTGCAAAATTTTGCCACAAGCAATAAGAGATAACACGACCATATAGCGGAATAAATATGAGTAAGTATACTTATAACGATAATGATCAATGCACAACATCAGAGTAAAGATTATACTTTGCCCACTATATGAATTGCTAATGATAGGCAATGATATGCTTCTCTTAAATCTAAATAACAAATACCTTTTTCTTGGGATGTTTTCGCTTGTTCTTAGAGTGCTTTCAGTTGCTCACAGATAGTACAAACAGACAATTCGAGAAGTTTTTGGAATTTTTACTAGACCAAAATCTCTGTTCCACAAATTCACAAAATAAGAATAACTTAGATGTTATATATTCTTGGACATTGCAAAATCTTTGTATATCAAGAATGTTTTCAATTTCATGAAATTGTATGGAAGATGAAAATACAGAGAATTTGGAAGTTTCTCGCCATTCACATTATTGAAATGAGTTACCCACGCTTTTGTGGTTAAGCAGTCAGGAGAAACAGTTTGACCTTGAACAAAATCTTGAAGCTTGGATGTTTTTGTAACCTCGTGTGAATGCAGGCAAGTTTTGAGTTTCCAATTGCATGAACACCTTTGAAAGCTTTATGACAAACTTCAATTGTTTCCAGGAAGTAAACAAAATAAGCAAAACCTTTTCAATCAGGCCTTACAGATGAACAAAATAATTCTGATCATTTTTGTCTTTGAAAAAAATATTGTTCGAATTTGCCTTATTTCAGCAAAGCTTAACTTTTGTAAACACGAGGAAACACAACAACCTATGTTTCTGACGTTACGGATTTCTTGAGGTTCAAACAATTGATTTTGACGCCCTATGCTAAAATGCGTAGAAAACATAGGACCAAAAATATTAAAGCAAAATCAAATATTTCAAGGCAAGAGTAGACATTGAGTTCAGTTATAGTAACTCTTTCTTAAGTAGTCTTCGAGATTTAGGGTTGTCACAATCAAGGTAGGGCTAGAAATAGAGTTAGCATTAGGGTTAGGCTTTCAGCAATGCACTAAGCTCTGTCAGCACGACACCTATCCACTATGGTTCAAATCAACCACCATAGCCCAGAAAGTATTTTGCCAGGCATAAGTCACATTTGCCTGTTCATTTTTTCAGATTGCGCTCTAGAGCTCCCGTTTTTCATCACCTTCGCTTTCCATTGATCTTAGCATATGCTTTGACCATCCTCTATGCCCAGCATAGATTGAGGAACCTCCATTTTACGTTCTTGCTACGAGGTAAAGCTTGTTTTTCATAAATCTCTATTTCTCGTTTGGTTTTTTTAATTATTTATTAACAAACCTATGCTAAGCATAGTGTAGCGAGGGGCTTTGCAAACGAGAGCTTATGCTAAGCATAAGTCTTGCCTCGACCCACGCTTAACATAGATTTTGTCTCAACCTATGTCAAGACAAGACTTATTCTCATCATAAGTCCGTACTCGACCTATGCTCGAGCTATAACTTATGCTAAGCATAAGTCCCGTCTCCACCTATGCTCTTCAAAATAAGTCGAGTTGGGACTTTTGCCTCAGCGTAAGTCCTCCACCTATGCTCGAGCATAGGTGGAGAGAGGATGTATATTGAGCATAGGTTTAATAACGACCTTCGAAATATATTCTCAAAAAGATCTATTTTGTTTCTAGATTTTGTGTTTGCATCTTCTTTTTTTATATTTTGTGTTTGCATCTTCTATCAAAAGTAATGTTTTTGCTTGTTGATTTTCAGATCTTTTCACCATGTCTTTATGCTATATCTAAAGCATTTTTATTGTTGTACTTTTTTCAGACCTTGAAAGCGTCCATTTTGATGGTGGCTGAGGCGCTTGAGAGAATAGATGACCCAATTCTGTCGAAGCCTGTTAGATCAATGTCCTCCCATAAGGGCTGGGTTTCCTCCTCACCAAAGGACTCCGAACCCCTTGACTCCTCCAAAGATATAGCCATTCTCGCTCCCCCTAAGAGAAAGCGTACCCAAGTTGAGTCTGTCTCAGTTGATGCTTCTGCCTCTCCTATAACAAAAACTGGGAAATTCAAAAGCATGACTCTGAAAGCGTACCCAAGTTCAGTCTATCTCAATTGATGCTTCTGCCTCTCTTGTAACAAAAACTAGGAAATTCAAAAGCATGACTCCTAAAGGCACAGGTCTAAAAGGCTTGAAAAAACCCTCTCCTTCCTTAGGTAGCTTGAATCTGCTTGGAACTACCATTAAGCTCGATGCGTCTAGCAGAGACGTTGCAAAAATGAGAGCCTTAATTCACGAAAACAAAAAAGTCCAAGAAACTACATCTATCTTGGACATTGAACAATGTGAGATGCCACCTATTGAACCTCTTACTAATGACAGACCCTTGGAGGTCAAAGAACCTAATAGCTCCCATGTACATAGTTTGAAAATAAACTATAAAGACCACACTTAGGCCATTGTGACCCCATTCATTGTTCTTGTTGATCCTACTATCTGCCCCACATTAGCAGATTTTGATGTTAAATTAATTGATTCTTATAGATTTTTTGTTTTGGACGAGATCCATGGTTTACAAGCTCGAAAAGAACTATCTCTAGAATATCGCCACATATTGTCCTTTAGGCAAGTTAGTGCCATTGTTTTTGCTGGCATGAGTGTTGAGGAGGCCAAGCTCCTTGCTTGGGATCACAACATTGATCAAGATTATAGTCTCAAGATGATGGTTATTCAAAGAGTAAGATTTTTTCACAAGGAGTATCTTAGACTCCACAAAGAGGGCGACAAAACAAATATATAGCTAAAGTGCCTCTGCACTCAAGAGATTAGGCTTTCTTTTGATAAGAAGACTCTAGCCACCTCTTTGACAAAAAACGATAATTTTTTTTAGCTAGGCTTTCAAACTGGATACGTGATTTTTCCAACTTTTAATCTTTTTGAATCTGTCAAATTTTATAAGTCCAATTTTTGAATATTTAATATTTACCTAATTTTTCCAACTTTTAATCTTTTCCATATGTATAAGTACTCCGAGATGCAACAATTATTCAATTGTTTGCCTCTACTCATGAATACTAACTCAAATTCCAAAGATACACTAAGCTATAGATCCTCAAATGGGTTGATCTTGGGCCCAAAAAAAATTATCACCTTCATATAATCCAAATTACATGAAAGACTAGGTGACTTTACTTAATTTCAGAAATCAAATCCAAAAGCGGAAGAAATTCCATTTTAATTATAGTCTAAAACTTATTCACAATTTCTTGTAGAAAATAATGCTTCTTGGTACAATTATTCTTAGAATATCCAAATATTCTAAAATACCACAATTCAATCATGTGAAATCTCTAGGAGATCCATCAACTCTCAGACCATTATAACTCAAGCCAGAGTATTGCAGTTACTCCAATGAGTTAATAGCTCCATTTCTAACACCTCACGTCCAAAATCAGCAACTATTTGTATTTTAATAAATTTATCTGTCTCCTATAAATCCAATTGATCAAGAATTACTCATTATCTTAAGAAATCTCACATTTTCTTATAATCTTTTAATGACCTTTAAGTATCAATTTATGATCTGTCAATCATAAACATTTAGAATCTTATGATTCGTCAATCATAATTTATAGGATTCCAAAACCATACTTCATCATTGGAAGATACTAGAGTATATGCCTAACATACCACTCAGGAAATATAAGAAACATTCTGAAATCTTTTATTGAAGGAAAAATTATTGGATTTCAATAATATTCTTTCAAACCGATTCTTAACCAGATGATGAGTTCTAAATTCTGCAATCAACCAAATAATTAAAGACCATTACTACATTCGTCTTTAACAACATAAACTTCATACAATCACTTAGAATAATATCTAGACAATATAAAGTTCTGCTAAATTGCAACTAGATTCAGTTTACCATTCTTGGAAGCATTAGGATCCGGTATCCAATTGAGCTTTCAGGGATACTATCACTAATGAATCAAGTCTATTTCTCAACTGAGAAATACTCATCCAAGAATTCCGTATACCCTATGCACACAATTTCCTGATGAATCCAAATGATTCATAAATTATGTGTCTTACAAGCAATGCACACAAAACAAACAGTTTTCAGTGATTCAATTATCTTCACACTGTTCATTTTATGAATTAACTTCAACATGAGTAAATCAACTACTCAAGTTAATTGCCCATGATTTAGAAATCTTAAATGTCTAGGTGAAGAATTCAATTATATTAGTTTAACACCACATTTCGATCCACATCCAAATTACTTTTAAGCTAACCAATATATCTATCAAAACAAATATGTTAACTTTGCAAGTATATGTTTCAACAATAAGTCTTGATCATATGTCTATATTCAACGACTAGGTTAAGTGCGCCAGATAACCTTAGTAACTAGGAATACATAGTAGATCCAAACAAGATTAATTGTGCTCATACGAGAGTAATCTCACTATGACCCAGCACATAAACACATCACATATCACAATGAGAATCTTGTGACTCAGTTACAGAAGATTCTATTTTTCTTGAGTAAATACCATATCTGGGAAATCTCTGAAGTGAATGATTTCACATCATAAGTTTTACAAACATAATTTCTAGTCAACCTACTTCAGATCATAGTGTACAAACCAAGATTAGGCCGACTTATACAAACATCTTTGGACATAAGATTAAGATTAAAACTTTATTCCATATGATCCAATCAGTAGAATCTTAAGTTAATCTTTACCACCACTATCCATAATCATGAATATCTAACAGCTCAACACTCCCAAAACACCTATAGTTCCAGATTATTCAAAACATTCACTAGAAATCTCCTCTATTCCCACTGGATAGTTTCATCATTGCACACATACTGCATTCCACAAAAGAAATCTATGCAACTGGTTGATCCCATGAAAGTCTTATTCCTATCATTTTCTTCTCCTCCTTTATAAAGAAATTCCATAATTTCGATTAAAAAGTTCACCGTAGACAACGTATAAGATATCGAAGATTCGAAATAGTCCCTAATGAGTATTCAATACTATTACAAATTAGACTTTTTCCTCAAAGTCATATCTTATCTCGAGTGATAGAAACATTATTCTCAATAATCAACTATCATATGGAGGAGATATTAATTAGGGATCCAGATCCATATCTCATAACCTCTCAAAATACCCTAAACAAGTTTAACCTATGGTTTCAACTGTTAGCATTACCGAAAATGTAAATACTAACCACTGGTCTACAGATCATTATCGCACAAGAATTCCCCTTTGAAATCACTTATGTCCCGCACAACAGAAAATCAAAAAGAGTATCTGACCATCCTATAACCAAACATAGGATCTGATCTTCAACCATTTCCAAAAAATACTTCCAACCATTGAATTCTCCCATAAAAGAAAATTCCAATCTAGAGATCTAAAAAACTCCATCTGGATTTCCAATAACAGATATACACATATCTATTCCACCAAGTACTGGAGTACCCCATATTTGTTCCTAATGGATCACAATAATCCATTTACAAATAATTGCTTCACCATAGCTTGGAACTGGGTCATGTTGCAAGTCATTGAAAAGCTCTCGTCGCGGGCTTTCTAATGGCACCATAATTGTCTCAATCCGAGCTGTCGTTCAAAAGTTACAATGTTTTTTTTGGGCTGCGTTGCATACTATACTAGAAATAAAATGGCTTATTTACGGGCTGCCCCCAATGCAAAATTACAATTCTTTTAAAAAGAAAAGAAAAATCAATTTGAAGGAGCTACGTTACGTAGATTTCAAATTTGAGTGTTTTGATTGGACAATGTAGAAGAATCTTTTGAGAAATAAAATAAAAAGTATTTTTTTGAAAGGCCCCTTTTGTGTTATTTTCTAATGAGTGCTATTTTTTTTTTCAAGGAAAATTGGGTTTGGATTCACTCATTCATGTGATGCATGCTTTTCAAACTTGGTGGTAGAGTGCTGCTCTCCTTGTTTGATTTTATTAGAGATGTTGTGGATTAGTGTGGAATTCATTCTTATTTTTTTTGAAGCCTTGAGAAAGTTTCCATTTGAAATAAAATGATTTGCATGAGTAGATCCACTTTCTTTTGCATGGGGGATTTCAGGTTTTATTAGAGTAATCCTCTTGTATTCCATGCAAACTTGTAGCGCAGGCATCCCAAAGGGAGCCGGGAACCACGACTTAGATTCCCAGCCTTCAACCCTTGCCATCCAAACCCACTTGACATACAAGCAACCAACTCGCCAACAACGACCAGACTTAACCAACTTGAAGTTCCGAAAACCAACATTGAGATCCAACCTGGCGCCATGCCAGATCGGGGGTCCCGATGTGGGTGACTTCCCTCCAAGCAAGCCGCCTGACATACATCAAACTTAGCCAACTCGAAGCTTCATTACAAACGAGTAACATCCATTCCAAGCAAGCGGTCTGACTTACATCAGACTTAACCAACTGAAAGCTTCGTCACGAGCGTTGGAAGCCAACCTGGCGCCACGCCAAACTGGACAGCCATAAACAGGTAACTTCCACCCAAGCAAGCCATCCAACTCAGCCGACAGGTTAGAGCCCGTTCCCCAAGAGCTTAACCCATTCACGTTCATGCAAGGAACACTCAGAACCACAAGTCGCGACAGATATGGAGACAACCAATTCCTGGACCAAATGGTCCCGACAGCATACCGCTGGCGCCACGGAGCGAATGGTCCCGACAGCATACCGCTGGCGTCCCGGGATACGACCCTCAACTATGTGCCAACTTAAAACTTTGGAAGCGGCCTTACAACTGGCGCTTTTACCGAACACTGAAACCCAGAAGGTAATCAGAGTCAGTTTGAGAAAAATCCCACTTTATTGATAAATCTGAGAAGGTTACATTTCAATTGTGTGACCGACCCTAGTCTCCGGGGCGCTTGCATGCCAAGGCGAGAGCCATGACAACATTCCAGGAAGGGAGGCTGAGACTTGGTTGGAGCTCGCCTTGAGTCGCAACCCGCATTCCCCTATAGTATTGGTGTGATTCGGCACCCCCCCTCATAATAAGCACTCTACCCAAGCTGGCAAAGCACATTTTTCTCTCTCTAGGATTTTCTCTTTCTAGAAAGTCATTTCTCTCTCTAGATTTTACTGATCCCCAGGCTTCCTATAATCATGCCTAGATCGTGTGAGGTGATTGCACATCGACCAGCTCTCTGGACTCCGCTAGAACCGATCAAAGATTTTCAGCCATAGGAACTTGGCGCCGGCTGGATTCTGGTTATAGTGGCGCCGGGAGCGACGCCGGCGCCATTGACGCTAGGAGCAGCAGGGGCGCTGCTGGCGCCGGGGACATAGTTGGCGCCGATGGCGCCGGAAGTAAAGCTTGTAAAGGTAGCTTTACAACAGCACCCCACAAGGCACAGACCGTGCTTACACCAACCTAATGGCAGCACACTACCTCATATGTCCTACGTGCAGACAGCGCCAGGCTCGAACCGCGAGAACTGACCATGCTTACACCTCAAGGGCAGCACTTTGACTCAGCAAGTCCCCCGTTCTGCCGATCACCCCGACCGTGGACGCACCTGTGCTTACACTGTGGGTAGCACCTTGCACAACAGTTGTCTTGATGAACCCGAAACCGTGGCCATTTCCGTGAGATCCGCATAGTTGACCGGCCAGTCGGCTCTACCACATGTAGCGCAGGCATCCCAAAGGGAGCCAGGAACCACGACTTAGCTTCCCAGCCTTCAACTCTTGCCATCCAAACCCACTTTACATACAAGCAGCCAACTCGCCAACAACGATCAGACTTAACTAACTTGAAGTTCCGAAAACCAACATTGAGATCCAACCTGGCGCCATGCCAGATCGGGGGTCCCGATGTGGGTGACTTCCCTCCAAGCAAGCCGCCCGACATACATCAAACGTAACCAACTCAAAGCTTCGTTACAAACGAGTAACATCCATTCCAAGCAAGCGGTCTGACTTACATCAGACTTAACCAACTGAAAGCTTCGTCACGAGCGCTAGAAGCCAACCTGGCGCCACGCCAGACTGGACAGCCATAAACAGGTAACTTCTACCCAAGCAAGCCATCCAACTTAGCTGACAGGTTAGAGCTCGTTTCCCAAGAGCTTAACCCATTCACGTTCATGTAAGGAACACTTAGAACCACAAGCCGCGACAGATAGGGAAACAACCATTTCCTAGACCAAATGGTCCAGACAGCATACCGCTGGCTCCACCGACCGAATGGTCCCAACGGCATACCGCTGGCGTCCCGGGATACGACCCTCAGCTATGTGCCAACTTAAAAATTTGGAAGCGGCCTTACAACTGGCGCTTTTATCGAACACTGAAACCCAGAAGGTAATCAGAGTCAGTTTGAGAAAAATCCCACTTTATTGATAAATCTGAGAAGGTTACATTTCAAGTGTGTGACCGACCCTAGTCTCCGGGGCACTAGCATGCCAAGGCGAGAGCCATGACAACATTCCAGCAAGGGAGGTTGAGACTTGGTTGGAGCTCGCCTGAGTCGCAACCCGCACTCCCCTATAGTATTGGTGTGATTCGGCACCCCTCTCATACCAAGCACTCTACCCAAGCTGGTAAAGCACATTTTTCTCTCTCTAGGATTTTCAATTTCTAGAAAGTCATTTTCTCTCTCTAGATTTTACTGATCCCCAGGCTTCCTTTAATCATGCCTAGATCGTGTGAGGTGATTGCACATCGATCTGAGCTCTCTGGACTCTGCTAGAACCGATCAAAGATTTTCAGCCATAGGAACTTCGCGCCGGCTGGATTCTGGTCACAGTGGTGCCGGGAGCCGCGCCGGCGCCGTTTTCGCTGGGAGCAGCAGGGGCGTTGCTGGCGCCGGGGACATAGATGGCGCCGGAAGTAAAGCTTGTAAAGGTAGCTTTACAACAAAACTGAAAACTGAAAACATTGGATGAATATTGTAAATTGCCGATTCTCTAAACTATAGCAGATAAAGGTTTGGGTAGTGGATACATGCAATCTGAGTTCTAGAAAAACCTTCTTCAGTGCATAGCTTGAAGTTTGCCTGTGGGAAGTGGCCCTGTGTTGAGAATAATGAAAGCAAGCTATCATCTTTTCAAGTTCATTTCTCTAGTTACAGTGAGATGGATGAGTGAAAAACAGATATGTTGCTTAAGTTGGAACTCCTACAAAACACCAAATGCTTGTCAAATTCTGCAATTGTGTCTTATGTAGAAGAAGGGTAACCTATGAACAAGACTTCTATCCTCCTTGCAAACTTGTTCTTAACCTTCTGTGATTTCTGGACAGCCGTTAAAGGTAGTTAGTCAGCTGGGACTATCTATTGTGTGGATTAAACTGTTGCAGACAGTACCTTTGTAATGAGTTTCCTAGTTGCCAGGAAGGTAGAACAAATTCGTCTATTCAAAAACATTGTTTTAGTAACAACTTGAAACAATTTAGATCCTCAGTGAAGGCTGCAGGTGGTGTGCCAACAGATGAACCTTCAAATGCGTTCTTTGGAAACTTATGGCAGCTAGGGACAGTGTGGGCTGTTTGGAGTTTCATTAGGCATTGAAGCCATTGAATGGAAAATGGATCGGAAGCTGCGATTGGAACAGATTAGAAGAAGCCGATTAGGTGTGCTTTCCCACCTCTTCTTGCATTGAGGGAGGTCGGATAGGTGTTGAGAATCAATTGGTGGGCCGTAGCGCCACGATGCTCTCTCTCTTTCCCTCGTTCTCTATAGCTTTGTGGAGCCTCTTTTTTCCTTCGATGATGGCGGTTGTTGCACGGCTATGGTAGGGACCTGTCTAATGCAAAACCTTAGGATTTTTTTCAATTAAGGCATGTGTGACATTTTAGGACCTACATTTTTTCCTTTTGAGCATGTGTTTTTTTTTTGTTAAAGTTGATGCTTGTGGTAGGACAGCACTTAGTGAATTGCATGAGTGTCTGCACCTATGCTTGTTGCATGTCGGTCGACCAAGGGTTTCTAAGGGCTTGTTATTGGGTAACTTTAAAGTTGATTTCAGAAGTGGATGCAAAATCAACTCAGAAAATTAAGTTACTAGCACCCAAATGAGAAATCTCGGTTCCTTGGTGCACGGTTGTTAATGCTATAACCTTGGTTTTTTTATATTGCTTCCTTGTATGGTAGAAGAAATTTTGTTTTTTCTTCTGTATGAACAATATGCATGTACAAGGCCTTATCAACTTGACAGTTACTGATAAGCCAGTTTTTGTGGAACTTTGGTACCGTTGTTTTGTGTCAAACTGTATTAATCAGTCTGAATTTTGCTAAACCGATCTTGACAAAACAATGGTAGTGGTACGGTTCTCAGGCATGTACCCGGTAAAGGGATTTGACTTGGTATTATGCTAATTATCCACTTAACGCTGGAGTGGTATTCCCAGTTAGTTGAGTTAAATGATATTTTTGGTTCTTCCTTTTGGACTTTGTGGTGCACCGATCGGCTTATCCTAAATGATTTTGATCTTTAGGATTGGACAAAGTAAAGCTTTTGAGATACTTGTTAAAGTGTATAAATGGAATAAAGATCATAATATTTGGTGGTAGCTGTATATACGATAAAAAGTAAGTGTATTGAATATCATAAAAGATTACCTGGATCCAAATTTTATGGATTCTCCATTAGGTTCAGACAAATTTAACGAAGTAATACTTAAGCTAGTGTAGTCAAAGGGGTGATAACCTAGGATTTACTTGTGTCAAAGGAGTTTTTGGTGTCTTTGCTGATGATTTTTTTTTGGGTGACCAAAATATCTAAGGGAGCAAGAAAATGAGACACTCGAGAAGATAAATGTGATTATGTTTTGGATTGGTTAATAATCCCTGTAAGAAAATCGCATAGCACCAGTTTATTGAATTCATTAAATTGAATTTATTTTTAATATATATGGGACCATGAGTTGACCTATTTGTTATTGTAGATTGTGACATGGAATGAGAATGATACTTGGTTCACATTTGTACTTTAAAGAGCCTTATTCCTAAGAATTGGAACTCTCAAATGATAGGAATTTGTGAATGATAGTACCAACCAGATGGTTTTTTTATGTGACGGTAAAACTTTGTACAAATTCATCAAAGTTTTGGGCTGTCAACACTTGGTCAACCTGGTATTGTTTGACCTGACGAGCGCATTTCAACGACACCCAACATGACCCAGTTCCAAGCTACGGTGAAGATGTTATGGCCAGTCAAAGCTTGGGTTGGTCAACACTTGATCAACCCGGTCAAACTTGTCAATCAACTTGACCAATTGTTGACCAATGAAAACTTTGACCGGCCATAAGTTCTTCATCGTCGCTCAGAACTGGGTCATAATGGGTGTTGTTGAAAAGCTCTCGTCAAGGGCTTTCTAATGGCACTATAATCGTCTCAATCCAAGCTGTTGTTCAAAGTTATGATGTTTTTCAGCCACAGACTATACTATGCGCATAATAGCTAATAATCGAAGACTATGTGGGAAGGATTGCGAGCAAAAAAAGACTATATGTTAGTATTTTACATTGCCAAAAATCTGTCATACTACGTGGCAATCCTTATAGGGCCCTTTTCAAGGCCAAATTTTCTCTAATGCCATCTGGGATGCGAATCCAAGTGCATTCCAATTCCGATTTGATGTAGAACTTGTCTCCATCCCATCCAAAACCGCATCTTAGCCGAGCTCTGATACCAATGTAAAGATCACTAGGGAATACCCCTAAGATGAGGATAGAAAAAAATACAACAAGAGAGACTATGGAGCAAAACCACCCAACCAATCCTAGATCCCTCCCGAATCTAGCCCTCAAGCCATGCCATGTGATAACAAGAGGAGAAGAGCTCAACTGGTAACCTAGACCAAAGTCCTCGACATGATCATCTCTACCCCAATATATAGAGAGTAGTGTTTCGTGCATGAGCCCATGCAATCCCGATGCAGGTCAACTATAAATAGTTCACAACTCTTCATGCATTTCTCCTATCTATATTTGTCACATGTACATGCACTACTCCATATGTCTCAATTAGAGTGTTCGGGTCCTCTCAAGGTCATTAGTCACCAACAGACCTCGACGTGGAATAAAATCTAGATGTGAGATACCATTGCCAAGTTTTCAGCGTGTTGGGTGGCCTACTCATCATAGTATTATTTTTGAATCCTTTAGATGCAAGCTATTGTTAGATGTGAAGAATGCAATGAAGATTAGTATCAGATCGAAGATTGTTTCTCTAAGCTGGATTGTCTCTTTATATATGTTTGCTGATTTATTCTCAA
Source organism: Diphasiastrum complanatum (assembly GCA_029204225.1). Taxonomy (NCBI): domain Eukaryota; kingdom Viridiplantae; phylum Streptophyta; class Lycopodiopsida; order Lycopodiales; family Lycopodiaceae; genus Diphasiastrum; species Diphasiastrum complanatum. Next base: position 14,699,509 of record CM055105.1, read on the forward strand.
GTACAACTATCCGAAGGACACCAACTTTATTTGTTTGTAAAGATTTATCAAACGATATTTTATCAGACCTTATGGATCAAGGCTGGGACATTAAGACAAATGTAGATATAGAATGTAGGATAAAATGATCTTCAATGATTTTTCATTACCATATTGAGAAACAAATGCTTAGTCTAACATCCAATTATTAGATATTTAAGAAAATGAGTGGGACTTGGCTACCACTAGATCCAGTTATTAGATATTTAAGAACATGAGTGGGACTTGGCTACCACTAGATCAAGACTTTCAAGTGGATGGTCATTTAGACTGAAAATAAATAAACATCAAATACAATAAAGAATTTTTAACTATAATTGAGATGGAAGAGCACTGGCGTCTCAATTATATCAGATCACCTAATTATTTCAGATTCTTTATCAATGGAAGAATCGTAAGTAATTTATAACTATTGCATACGAGAATGGGTTGATTCAAAATGAAGTTGTATACAAATACAGGTCCACTAACGATTTTTTCTTCTAATTGCAGCTACAAAAAATATATGAGCTTATAACATGTTATAAAGATCTACCAACAACAATCACTGTATAATCACGTACAGTGAGCTACAATAAAATATATCATATATTAGATAAATATTTATGATACAATTATAATTATTCTATGAGAAAGAAAACTAAATAACTCACCTTCGCAATATCAACATATTTTTGAATATTGTACCACTAAAAAAATAGCTTTATTTTGTAGAGAGTACACCATGCACACCTAAATGAGTCATTTTGTTGGGGTGTTTGCAGTATGTTCAATTGATTAATAATGGGAGATGAAAATTGACACTAAACAAATAAGATAAACGTGAAATCTTTTGAAACATGAAATGGTGGAGGACTCATTTTTTATGCCCTTACATATTTTTGGTTATTCACGTAAATTTTGAATTTTAAATTTAAAAATTAATTAATGATTCGTAAGATACTGCATTTTGACAAATATTTTAAATTTGGACCGAGTGATACAAAATATTTTTAAAATTTTCAATTCAAAATGCCAAAAAACACAAACATTAATTGGGTGTAATTTGTTATTATACATAATCATTCTTAAATTTGATAGATTTAAAAATTTAAATAGCTTCAATTTGTTTATTTTAAAAAATACGATTCAAAAGATTTTCATATATTTTTAAAAGCTTGCGTGCAATTTAATGTTAATATTTTAACATTTAAAAAAAATTTACAAATTTTAAATTTTAAATAATTTGTTTATCTAACTAATTTAAATTATCAATAAACTTAAATAACAAAAAAATTTCTAAAATCATTTTGACAAAACAATTATTTTTAAAATAAATACAATCATCTTATAAAAGAAACTAAAATGTCCATATACATAATTGTGTTAAATATTTTTACAATGCAATAAAAAATTTCAACTAGAACATTTGGATAAGAACTAGTAGGTCTACCAATATTTGTATATGTTGGAGCCACTACATGATCTTGAGTAACTAAATTTGTATATATTGGAGCCACTGTAGATCTTAAGTAGATATTTTTTTTAATCTAGAAGTATAACAAAATTTCCAATCTAAAGATTACCGTACCACTTCATTTTTGTAACTTTTATAATCTATCTATTTGAATTTTGTAATTTTTCAGTTTTTAGATTTATTTTTTTAAATTTTTAAGTTTTCAGATATTTAAATTTTATTTAAAAATTATTTTTTATTGTTTTATTATTTTATTATTTTAAAAAAAAATTATTCTTGATGTTTAGATTTTGTGATTTTAGTGATTTTTTCATATTTTTATATTTTTACTATTTTTTTGATTTTTCTAATATTTTTAATATTTTTGATATTTAGATTTTTTAAATATTTCTTAATTTTGATATTTTGGGATTTTTACGTTTTTTAATTTTACCTTTTATTGAATTTCTTGATTTTTTGATTTTAATTTTTAATTTTTGTTTTAAATTAATTATTTAGTTATAATTAGTTAATTATTTTTAATTAATTATAGATTTTTTTGGGGTTCTTGTAAAAATAAAATAGATTTTTTCTATTTTTTATTTTAGATTTTTAATTTGTAATTTATAGGTTGTCTCTCGTCGAGAAAAAACTTATGTTAAGCATAAGTCCAATGAGGACCTATGTTGAGCATAGATTTGAGCTTAAGTCCATAGAGTACTTATGTTGAGCATAAGTCCAATGAACAGATATGCTAGGCCATCCCTCACTTATGCTGAGCATAGGTCCAATGAGTACTTATGTTGAGCATAAGTCCGGTGTTGAGCATTGAGTATTTATGTTGAGCAATGAGCACTTACGTTGAGCATAGGTTGAGAGAGGACCTATGTTGAGAGCACTTATGCTGAGCATAAGTCCAGTGTTGAGCAATGAGTATTTGTGTTGAGCAATGAGCACTTATGTTGAGCATAGGTTGAGAGAGGACCTATGTTGAGAGCATTTATGCTTAGCATAAGTCGAGAGAGAACTTATGTTGAGCACAAGTCCAAAGAAAACTTATGTTGATGAGCATAAGTCAAGAGAGAACTTATGATGGTCGTCTGAAGAGTTTCAATAGCCATTTAGATCTTGAATTCCTACAATGGTTGTTGATTCCTCTGCTATTTTACAACAATCTGAATTTTAATCCTTCTACAAAACAAACAACATGAATTTATTTGGGTTCTAGAAAAAATCACCTAACTGTAAACGCTTCCAATGCTAAATGGTGGGGTGGCCATGAACCCCTTCTGCCATAGCTAGAACCTTTGAAAGCTCAAAGGAAGGAGGAGGAAGGAGCATCGTGAGACTCTTGATTGGCAAGATTTGAGAGAGGGAAACGAATCACAAGTGAGATTCGAACATTATGTCATGATATGCTGGTGAATATGGTGGAATGGCATGGGGCTTCTAGTTCAACTTCTCGAAAGTTAGAACCTACCAAGGTCAGGGACACTTGGAGCGGCATCTCAAGGTGAGAATCGACAATGACATTGTCAGACTCGGTGGTTACGATTGCTTTACATGCTTTTGCAAAGGGAGAAATGTCACAATTGGGGAGACATTTATACTAGCTTGTTATTGGCAACAATGCAATAATGGCGTCACAAGGTGAAGGATGTTAGGGGAAAGGTTAGCTTGGTAAGCCAAAGTGAAAAATTGATAACATGAAGTAGCAAGCAGGAGTAATTCATGATTGGGAAGCCTTGTTGGTGAGTTGGATGCTATGGTAAGAGAGACCAAGTTGATATATGATCCATATTCTATGTGAATGCTTGTCACAACTTTTTTGATGGATGTACAATTTGTATATTTTGACAAAGAAGCAATCATAAAGTTAAACTACACTCAAGGCCCCCATCATCTGCATCATTCATATACTATACTAGAGCCTCATGAAGCTCTTTTGTGAGTTCTTTGTGGATATTCGATAAAAGAGTAGCAAAGTAATTTGTAGATGACTTTGTACATTCCATATTTGTGAATCATCCACTGGCCTTGAGCTCGACATTATATATTTTCACGTTATTACATTGTGTCTCTTCAAGGTTTGTGTTTCGATTGGTTTGTTCCAGCATGGTCTACTTTAGTAGGTAATTCTCACATTCTAATTTCTACAAACTTCAAAGAGAGAGAGAGAGAGAGAGAGAGAGAGAGAGAGAGAGAGAGAGAGAGAGAGAGAGAGAGAGAGAGAGAGAGAGAGAGAGAGAGAGAGAGAGAGAGAGAGAGAGAGATTCAATATGCTTTCATTTCACACAATATTGTAGAAAATGATTTAATGGTGAAAAATAACTTAATGGTAGAATACTCAATGCTTTGAAAATGGACGACAATGGTCTTGAAAATGGTGGCAAACCTGATAAATGGACTGCTCTTGAAAAACCCTTCCATTTGATACCCATATTGGCATTAAAAAAAATTTCAACAAAAAAGAAAAAAAACATTCCGGGAAATCCTAATGGGAAATTCAGGAACGCGATCCGGAATGTGATCAGGATCGCCATCCGGAATGCGTTCTGGATCGTGGGTTGTAACTTTGATCAAAATCTTTTGAATCGTATTTTTTAAAGTAAAAAAAATTAATGCTTTTTAAATTTGTTAATTTATCTAATTTAAGAATGATTATTTATAATAACAAATTACACCCAATTAATGTTTGTGTTTTTTGGCATTTTGAATTGAAATTTTTTAAAATATTTTGTCTCACTCGGTTCAAATTTGAAATATTTGCCCAAATGCAGTATCTTACAATTTATTAATTAATATTTAAATTTAAAATTCAAAATTTATGTGAATTACCAAAAAAATATAAGGGCTTAAAAAAATGAGGCCTCCACCATTTCATGTTTCAAAAGATTTTACGTTTTATCTTCTTTGTTTAGTGTTAGTTTTTACCTCCCATTTTTAATTAGTTGAACGTACTGCAGACACCCCAGCAAAATAACTCATTTAGTTGTGCATTGTGTACTCTCTTCAAGCAAAGTTATTTTTGAGTGGTACAATATTCAAGAGGATGTTGATATTTCGAAGGTGAGTTATTTAGTTTCTTTTCTCATAAAATAATTATAATTGTTTATCATAAATCTTCATCTAATATATGATATATTTTATTGCAGTTTGTCCTCCGTGATTATACAACAAATGAAGTGTACAGGTTTCGACATGAGATCATCCTTAGCATATTGGCTAGGGCAACAGCTCAAGCAAGGACACCGTCTCGTGATATGTCTAACGTTAATGAGGATGTAGTCATCTTGAACAAAGACACAACACTTACAGAAAGCAAAACATAGAAATATTATACAATGTATAGAAATTATTAAAATGTATTGATAGAGAAATAGGCTCCAATTTATTGCAATAATGAGTCAATAGAGTGACATTTAAAGATAACATATTTCTCATTGTCAATATGTACGAGCCCAACTTGGGCTTCCTTTTATTAAAATAAAGACTCTATACATGAATTCTAAAATATTTGCATTTTGCAAATAATTGTTCTTATTATTCTTTCACAATATCTATATTGATATCCAACCAGGGCTTTCTCTTATTGAAGTAACGTGTCTATAAATTGAATAAATATGATTGTCTTGTTTTCTATTGCTCCTCCACAATAGTGATTGTTGTTGGTAGACCTTTGCAACATGTTAAAGTGAATCTAGTCATGCAGATCATTCTATTTCAAATGGAAATTTTTTCAAGGCTTCAAAAAAAATAAGAATGAATTTGACACTAATCCATATCATCCCTAATAAAATCAAACAAGGAGAAGAGCACTCTACTACCAAGTTTGAAAAACATGCCTCACATGAGTTAGTGAATCCAAATCCAATTTTTCTTGAAAAAAGAAAATAGCAATCCATCTGGGATGCGAATCCAAGTGCGTTCCAATTTTGATTTGATGTAGAACTTGTCTCCATCCCATCCTAAACCGCATCTTAGTCGGGCTCTAATACCAATGTAAAGACCACTAAGGAACACTACTAAGATGAGGATAGGAAAAAACACAACAAGAGAGACTCATGGAGCAAAATCACCCAGCCAATCCTAGATCCCTCCTGGATCTAGCTCCAAAGCCATGCCATGTGATAGCAAAAGGAGAAGAGCTCAACTGATAACCTAGACCAAACTTGTTGATGGGATCATCTCTACCTCAGGACACCAACTTTATTTGTTTGTAAAGATTTATCAGACGATATTTTATCAGACCTTATGGATCAAGGCTGGGACATTAAGACAAATGGAGGTATAGAATGTAGGATAAAAAGATCTTCAATGATTTTTCATTACCATATTGAGAAACAAATGCTTAGTCTAGCCTTCAGTTATTAGAGATTTAAGAAAATGAGTGAGACTTGGATACCACTAGATCAAGACTTTCAAATGGATGGTCATTTAGACCGAAAAGAAATAAACATCAAATACAATGATAAATTTTTTTTCTGTGATTGAGGTGGAAGAGCATTGGAGCATCCATTATATCAAATCACCCAATTATTTCAGATTCATTATCAATGGAAGTCTTGTAAGTAATCCATAACTGTTGCATATGAGAATGAGTAGATTCAAAATGATGTTGTATACAAATATAAAATCCGCTAACGATTTTTTTTTCTCATTGTAGCTACAAAAAATATGTGAGCTTATAACAAATTCATTAAGTTGAATTTATTTTGAATATCTATGGGATCATGAGTTGAACCTATTTGTTATTGTGGAATGAGAATGATACTTGGTTCACATTTGTACTATAAAGAGTCTTATTCCTAAGACTTGGAACTCCCAAATGATAGGCATTTGTGAATAATAGTACCAATCAGATGGTTGTTTTATGTGAAGGTAAAACGTTGTACAAATTCTTGTTAAATCACAATTTTGTAAATGAATTATTGTGATCCATTAGGAACAAATATGAGGTATTCCAGTACTTGGTGGAATAGATATGTGTATATATGGTATTGGAAATCCAGATGGAGTTATTTAGATCTCTAGATTATTGGATAATGTGTTTAAAGACCTTCTTGAAGGAATTGAATTTCTTGTACCATTTCGGGTATAGATATTGGATATCTATTGGTATATACTTCAACTGTTTGGAATTTTCTTTTATGGGAGAATTCAATGGTTGGAAGTATTTCATGATAGGAGACAGATAAATCTATTAAGATATGGATAGTTGCTGATTTTCGGCATGTGGTGTTAGAAATGAAACTATTAACTCATTAGAGTAACTGTAGTACTCTGGATTGAGTTATAATGGTCTGAGACTTGATGGATCTCCTAGAGATTTTAGATGACTGAATTGTGGTATTTTAGAATATTTGGATATTCTAATAATAATTGTAACAAGAAGTATTATTTTCTACAAGAAATTGTGGATAAGCTTTAGACTATAATTAAAATAAAAAAATTTCAGCTTTTGGAGTACTTATACAGATGGAAAAGATCAGACTAAGAATAATGATTCATGGGTAAAACTTGTAAGCTTAAAAAATAATTTCATGTTTTCTTTTTTCTGTTTTGAGAACAGAACTTGTTTAAGGGAGGAAGAATGTTACGACCATATTCAGCAAAGGACATGGAATAGTCCTAATATGGTACACCGGCCCTCCAATGTTTGAGATTATTGGTCACGCCTAGATTTTATTCCACATCGAGGCCTGCTGGTGACTAATGACCTTAAGAGGACCTAGACACTCTAATTGAGACATATGGAGTAGTGCATGTACATGTGACAAATATAGGTAGAAGAAATGCATGAAGAGTTGTGATCTATTTATAGTTGACTTGCATGAGGATTGCATGGGCTCATGCACAAGATCCTACTCTCTATATATTGAGGTAGAGATTATCTCGTTGACGACTATGGTCTAGGTTACCAGTTGAGCTCTTCTCCCCTTGCTATCACATGGCATGGCATGGGGGCTAGATCCAAGAGGGAACTCTAGGAGGGATCTAGGATTGTTTGGGTGGTTTTGCTCCATAGTTTCTTTTGTTGTGTTTTTTCCTATCCTCATCTTAGGGGTATTCCCTAGTGGTCTTTACATTTAGATTCATAAAATAAGATATCATTATCTGAGAGATCTTTTGGACTTCTCCCTCTGTATTGCAACTTTCCAACATCAGAGTGAATCACGTCCAATATCCTTGCAAGTGATTGTGCTTGCTCCCATTCACTTATGTTTGATGGATATAAAAACTGAAGAAGAAATATTTTTTATAATTGATGGTATTCTATGAAGATTTTAAATAAAAAAAGTCCTATAATAGCAACAAAGTGCAAACATTTTGTTATACTTACAATTAGATTTTTGATGATTATGATTGACATCTTGTACTTTTATTTATGAATGCATGTAAACATGTTGTACCAATACATCTGATATTGAATGTCCTCCAAGAACTCCAAAATCCTTGCTTTCCAATAATTTTTGTATGTCATGTTTGCTCTTTTTTTCAATAGAAAATTGCCCTTTGATGATGGATGCAGCAACACCCATGAATTATTTGTATACCTTGTCAAAATCCACTTATCAACTTCATTTTTCTCATTATGAAGTATCACAGAGTCAATTGTAGATCTTGGCCTCCTTGCCATTGTTATTGCCAAAGCTTGGGTGCCAAAATCTCTTATGAATAATATTCAATTTATTTTTTCATCACATTTATTCCCACAAGAAAATTATAGTAGCAACTTTATGTTACTACGCATACTACCATTCCGTAACTATAACTACTCTAGTTAAAAAATTTCTTCAGTCCTAACCAACATAGTTAGACAAATTTAACCTGAGGTATTGATGTCGGGTAGATTAGCACGTACTAGGCAAGAAAAGCCAACAAATGGAAGACATCCATGCTGCCCAATGACAATTTCAAAGTTTGCTATAATATATATTAATTTTTCAATTTATTTGAGCTATGTTACGTAGATTTGAAATGTGTGCATTTTGACTAAATCTAGAGAAAAAAAATTAAAGTATCTTTACAAAGGGTCATTTTTTATTTTGGAATTCCTCTAATGTTAGAAGACCAGCAAGCCTAGAGCATTAAAGCAACTGATAAGATGGCTAAAAAATTTCCTAGCAGGGAAAATGTATGGTGTGCGATCTATATTGGAAATCACACCATAAATGAGTGGCCATGAAAAGACATATGATGAATACTTATTGTCATATATGCAATTCTTCTGGATATGAGACAACTTTTTGTTCGTTTAATCTTCAGGTTATTAACAAAAATATGCTAAATTCCAATATAGAAATAATCCAAAGGCACCTGATGGAAAGGCTAATGGTCTTGGATTCCGGAATGATTAGCTTTGCTAGCTCCTCTAGTACAACATGCTCCTCCAACATATATAATGGAACCCAATTAATCTTCGGTTGGTAATGACCAATAAAGTTATAATACTAATCAAGATGTTCGTTCTTCAGAACAATACGCTATCTATGTTGTTGCACAACAACAACAATCTAGACAGTGGGATAGAACACCACTTGGATTCTTCAGATGTGGAAAAAATCACAGAATTGTTGAATGTCCGAATAAAGACCAGTTTAATCCATTTTGTTGGGAGTGTGGATATGGCCACTACTATAAGGACTGCCCTGCAAGACCAAACCCACTACCGGTACTACTCATGTAAATATGATTACAATCAAGCAAAGACCAACAGTACAACCTTTTGAACCAAGTGCACAAGGTATGGTTGTCACACGAGCTTAGAAACAGAAATGAGTTGTTGTTGATCCCACACTTGCAGAAGCTGTACCAATTACTGCTCTACCTACCTCATCAAGGGTGTATCTGGATCTCAAATCTGAGAAGAAGAATTACGACAACATGAGATAGTGGATCAAAGACTTACAAGAAGAGGAGGCATTGAAAGCCACTAAAGTTGCAGCAAAGATTCATTCTATACCTGATACGCTATCTAATTCTTTGCAAATAACACATCAAGGAACTGATGTTAACACTTATTTGCATCAATGTGAAGAACTCTAATGTTACATCACAGTTGCATCTATATAAGCTGTTATATCATAGTTGCATCAATATAAGATGTCGATAGAGAAGAAGATGGAGGGAAAGAGGGTGATAGTGAAGGGAAAGTAGAGAGGATAGCGGAGGGGTTGTAGTAGGAACATTAGCTAAAGATTTTTGGTGATGCATAGCTTCTTTCCAGAAATCTGAGTCAGTTTGACACTGTTTCTTCAACTTTGGTTGGCTCTTGGATAGAATACTGGGCAAACTCATCAGTGTATCGAAAAGGCTGAGCTCAAATTTTTGTAGATCTTTTAGTTTCGGCTTCTGGTTGCGAAGCTCGACTTTGTGTTGGCTGCATCAGCTGCTCCTGAGATGCAACTTCTGTATTGTCTTATGAGTCTGACTCACAATAACACCCGCTGCGATTTGCGACATGAATCATGAGTTTAATTTTTTTCTAATTCATCGTGGATGTCGAAAAAACACGTCGCTATAAGGTCGTCGAAATTAGACACGTCTAAAACGCGTCGTAGTCCGACACATACATAAGTTGCCGGAATCCGGGTCGATGAAAATGAATCCGACGTGGGACGTCCACCGTGTACGTCGCAATCCGACATCCAAAGACGTCGCTTGCGATGCGATGTGGATGTCGGAATGCGACGTTAAAAAAAATTGTCGGGTTCCAACGTTTGTAGATCCATAATGATCCCCAAGATTGTCCAACGGATGTCCCCCGATGCCCATCCGATGTCCATCCAACGCCTACTTGAATGTCGAATTCCAAACTCCCAAATACGGGTCGGAATCTGACGTCTGTTAACAGAATGATAAAAAAAAAAGTCCGACGTCTATCTGACGTGTGTCCGATGCATTTGGATGTTGGATTCCGACGTCCTCGATTAGGTAAATAAAAATAAAAAAATGTGTAAAAAATAACGCGCACATTTTTATTGGGCTGTTCTTGGAGAAGCGATGTTCATGAATTGTTTTGAAACAATATTTTTGAGTTCCATTCAACATTTGGATCAAACAACAAGCTAAGCATGAGGTACTTTTCATTCTATATTTTATTGCATTACTTCATATGCATTATGAATGACAATACTTTATTGCATTGCTTTATGCACATCATAAATTTCATTTAAATTTCTATATATGATGATGATTCTTGTTTTGAAATCCGACATTGCACATGGTTTTGAATTCTTAGTTGGTTATTACGTCAATCCACATCTCAAAATTTGACATTGCAATTTTTGAAAAAAAGAACATTGCACATATAAAAGCAATGGCAATATAGCACGATTATTTGCAATAATAATATATTCATAATATCAACCAATGTATTACAAAATTGGTGCTTTAATTTTGCATGAGTCTTTCTAAATCTAACATCAACTAAAACTTATAAACCTAATCTACTCGTCGTCGTCGTGACATCCAGTCTACATGAACACAAGCAAACAAACTACATTAATAGTTAATGCTCGATCGTATTAAATTAAATAAAATTGATGTCGGAATACAAACAACATTAGTATGAATACAAAAACTAGTACTTACATTTAGAGGATGACCCTCGCTCTTTAGTTTGTCGACTAATGCCTCGTATGATTCCCTGAAGACAAATTTGTACTCCTCCTTAGTTGGCAAACGTCCATAGTCCGCCAACTATCCATGCAATTTAAGTTGAAATTAATTTACGCCTACGTTGGAGCAGCTAGTCATAATGCATATTAAAAAATAAAAGCATATGAAATCAAAAATAAACTATAAGAGTAGTGTAGGTTTACTTACCATGCTTGCTTGCAATCTCACCTTTCTGTTCGAGCCAACCTAGGATTGCCTATCCCATGCATCCTAGCGGCCGCGACATCTTTCTAAATCTTGTATTTATCTGGTGTTTGTTCATCCACTTTTACACGGTTCCAATCACTTCTTGAGCACCATGAGGGCTTGGATTGCCCGTCCCTATAAGCTCGTCGTGCCATATCACGACGATGTCTAATCCATAAGCTCATATGCTTATGAATTTGCTTCTCCTCGAATTCCTCTTCTTGTTGGAATTCGTCACGAAGGGTAGCAATTACCTGTCGTTTATTGGCCATAGGTTGTTCGAACAATTTATTAAACAATTTGTCACCAAAATGGTGTTGGCATAAAGAATAGAGCCGGTCCAAAACCACCCTCCCTTTTCTGTTGACAATTATGTTACCTTCATGATCCACGTCCTAATAAGGATTTGTGATTGACTCTTCGGTGGGGGCGGGAGCCTCAGCTGCTTGTGAGGGACCACCCTCATGAAGTTGATTATGAGACTAATGGCATATTTTTTTTTTTTTAAGTTAAATGGTATAAGGTCATCTATTGTGATTTGAGACTATAAAAAATCATGTAATTGTGAATTAATAATATCTAATAAGTAATAAAAAAAATTAATGCAAAAACTCGTAGAATAAAAAATTTGTAAACTCATAGAATAGAGAATTTGTATATACTAGCCAATGTATAGTCCTATTGTACTGTTTTAGACATCTCTCTCTCTCTCTCTCTCTCTCTCTCTCTCTCTCTCTCTCTCTCTCTCTCTCTCTCTCTCTCTCTCTCTCTCTCTCTCTCTCTCTCTCTCTCTCTCTCTCTCTCTCTCTCTCTCTCTCTCTCTCTCTCTCTTGCGTGTGCGCTCTTTTGAAAAATATATTATTGTAGTTACTCTATTTATCATAGAATAAAATTGATGTGGTTCTTTTATATTTTCAGAACGATCATTTTTATGGACAGCGCCTACAAGAACGTGTTCAAGTTTTTATGCTTTCATAAAGAGGTGGTTGCATTCGGTCATGTCATTAGCATTGAGCCTAGTCAAAAATGATTTTCCCGAGCAATTGGAATGAATAAAAGCGTGATCATTGTCTCCAAGGTATTAAAGATGGATTGTCCCCTGTCATACCCTCACGGAGACCTTGAGCATCAACGCCACGATTAGAAATGATAACTCAAAGTTTTTTCAAATCGAATCAACAAAATGTATATCAATGGACTCTTATGACACTTTAGTATTGCCATGACATTGCGAACAAGTGAGACTCTAAAATTTCAATGTCATTAATATTCGCAATCCAATTATTTATGCATCAATCTTATAAGACTAACTTAATTTTTTTTTAATTCTTTGGCAGATTATATTCCATCCAGATCGAATAGACCCAAGATGGTGGTATGTGATCCAACTTAATGCAAGAAAATGACGTGTGTTTGAAGGAAAAGATATTCTTGAATTGGATACAAACCACCACCCAATTTTAACGACGTTTTGGAAGAACCTAAACCACTCATCCAGAATCCAAATGATGTCGAAATAATGGGAGAAGAAGGTACAAATGGAAATGATTAGATTCCTTGATTGTACAAGACCAAATTGGGGGTAATTTGAGGCCCCCATGTTTGGATGAGATAGAATTAGAAGAAGAGGAGATTGAATATGAGAGTAGCTCACATCATCAAAGAGACACGATTAAAAATTTACGATTATATCTAGACCTAGATTCAGATGAGTGTAAGACCTGTGTGATGATGAGAATGATGTAAATGATGAGAATGATCTATGATTATCAATACTTAAATTCACTTGCACTCATTTTTTTTTATATTCTTCCCAATATTTTTTATGTATACTTTTATAGATAGAGTTGAATGTGATAATTATAATACCCGAACCTTGCAGTTATGTCCTATTTTAAAATGTCACCACATATTCCCTCCCTGCGGCGTGTAGATTTTTCCATGCAAGTTGGAAATATTAGAACCTCGCCTTTAATGGGAAAAAAGTAAGGGCTACACACCTTCCTAGGATTGGGAATTTTACTAATCTACATTTCACCTTTGCATATTAACTAATTGCTAGTGTATGTGGTAAAATACGATATTGCATTGAACAAAATGAAAATAATGAATTACATTTAATTTCTTACAATGTTAGATAACGTATTCCAATAATAATAAAAATTGAAACAACACAAACTCACCGGTAAACTCACTCGAAGCTTAAGTGCAAACGTGCAATTGCTCGCTCTTTAAACGCTTGCTCTCTTTTTTTTAAATATTTTTGTCACATGCACAAGCAATTAAAAAATAACACTTTATTACACAATTGAACCATTATTATAAGCTTTTTTTTCTCTCATTTTATGCTTGCTCATTTTTTTTTTCTCTCTCTCTTAAATTACAAATCTAACATACATTAATTATCATTAAACATTATCCATTCATCTACTATAAAAATCTCTCTCTCTCTAACATACAAATCAAACATACAATTACCATGAAACACTATCTAGTCATCTACTACTCTAAATCTTAATCAAAACACACTCACACACACATACACACACTATCTCTCTCTCTCTCATTATAAATCTAATATAAATTTTCTATCAAACACAATTTATTTATCTATCACTCTAAATACTCTAAACTAATGCATAATACACACTTCTTCTCTCTCTCTCTCTCTCTCTCTCTCATCTTAAATTTTAAATCAATGCAAAATGTTAAACACAAACACACACACACACAATCTATTCATCTACTACCCTAAATCTTAATCAGATCTCTCTCTCTCTCTCTCTCTCTCTCTCTCTCTCTCTCTCTCTCTCTCTCTCTCTCTCTCTCTCTCTCTCTCTCTCTCTCTCTCTCTCTCTCTCTCTCTCTCTCTCTCTCTCTCTCTCTCTCTTTATAAATCTAATATAAAATTTCTATCAAACACCATTTAATTATTTATCACTCTAAAATACTCTAAACTAATGCATAATTCAAAACTCTCTCTCTCTCTCTCTCTCTCTCTCTCTCTCTCTCTCTCTCTCTCTCTCTCTCTCTCTCTCTCTCTCTCTCTCTCTCTCTCTCTCACACACACACACACACACACACACACACACACACACACACACACACACACACACACACACACACACACAAATCTTGAATCTTAAATCTTAAATCAATGTAAAATGCTAAACATGTTCACAAACTCTCTCTCTCTCTCTCTCTCTCTCTCTCTCTCTCTCTCTCTCTCTCTCTCTCTCTCTCTCTCTCTCTCATCCATCATTCTTAGTCCTAAATAAATATAAATCTAACAATCTATTACTACCATAGACTATGTATATATCTATAATCTTAAATTCTAAATCAATGCAAAATGTTAAACACACACACACACACACACATCTTCTCTCTCTCTCTCTCTCTCTCTCTCTCTCTCTCTCTCTCTCTCTCTCTCTCTCTCTCTCTCTCACACACACACACACACACACACACACACACACACATTATAAATTTAACAATCTATTACTACCCAACACTAGCTATATCTATTTGTCTATCAACCTAAATTATAGATCAATGCAAAATTCAAAACACATACACATCCTCTCAAGCACACACATACACTATCTTTAATAATTCTAACAATCTATTATAAACACTATCATAAATCAATCTATTATAAACACTATAACAATCTATTATAACTCACTCACTCACTCTCTCTCTCTCTCTCTCTCTCTCTCTCTCTCTCTCTCTCTCTCTCTCTCTCTCTCTCTCTCTCTCTCTCTCTCTCTCTCTCTCTCTCTCTTTCTTAAAACTTTATTTTAAAAAAAAAGAACAAAACATAAACTCCAAAATTTTTCAATATCTTCAAGCATACATCTACACTCCACCTCTTCTCTCTCTTTCTCTCTCACAAATTAGAAATCTAATAATATATTATTACCAAACACTATCCTAAATAATACTAACAATCTATTAAAAGACCATTCAAAACCATATTCATAAACCATATTCAAAACAATATTCAAAACCATTCTAAATCAATGCAAAATTTAAAAATGCATACACATATAATACACACACACTTTCTCTCTATCTCTTTCTATCTTTCACACTCTCTATCTCTTTTCAAAACAAACAAACAAACACACACCAACCTCAAACAAACAAACAAAAAACAAAACAAACAAAAATCAAGCACCAACCTCAAACACTGATCTTGAAGCACTGATCTTCAAGCCCTCAAGCACTGATCTTAAAGCCTTCAATCGCCCTCAATCGCTCCAAAGACGTTCCAACCTGTAAAAAACAGAGTGAGAGAGAAGGCGCTCGATCGCGGGAATTTGAGAAACAAAACAGATGTCGAAATCTGGCGACTTCAGAACACGTCGGATTCTGACGTCTGTGCCCATCAAGCCCAGACGTCAGCTCCCAGATGTCATGAACAAGCTTTTCGAGTGTTGACGTGGACATCGAATTCTCACGTCCGTCGGATTCCGATGTCCACATCGGATTTCATGTATTTTTTTTTTGAAAAAACATGCCAGGTCATATCCATGTTTGAATGTCAGAATCCGACATGTCGGATTCCAACGGACCTTTCAAAAATTGGTTGTCGCCCATATTTTCCGATCACCGGACTCTGATTTTCGGATTTTTCACTTGGACGTAGTATTTTGACATGTCGGATTGCAACGGATTATGAAATTTTCAAAAATATGTCGGACACCCACGTTGGAATCTGCGCAATATGTTATTGTGACTGTATAAATTGACTGCTTGAAAAAATTGAAATTATATTTCTATTTGCATCAGCTGTCGGGACATAATTTATAGACTGCATTTGGTCCTTGCCCTTCAAATCAATAAATTGACCTTCAATAAAAATCACGTTCTTGTTAGTGAAAATTTTACAGGTTTCTATATTGTACAGTCTCTACATTCCATAAAAAATACAATAGCCAACAAAAAAAGCTTTGAAAGAATGCTCATCAAGTTTTCTTTTGTTGTCCTTTCGAACATTGTAGGGTATGTAGTTTAGTCGGTGAGCAGCCCTTCCGACTGTCAAAGAGGGTTAGAACACTAGATAGGTACCTAACTATGCCAAGTTGCTAGATTTAGATGCATTCTATTATTTTCCCTAGCTCTACTCTACTTTAACACTACTTCCACTAACTCTAATCCCCTTAACACTGCTTCCACTACCTCTAACCACATGTATTCATCTCGATAGAGGGTGAATAGAGAAGGAGAGAGAGAGGTAGAGGTAGAGAAGAGGGTAGAGATGGAGGTTAGCTCAAATGCTCAATGTCATGTGTATGGAGAAACTTTAATTAGCATAAAGCAAAAACAATGGAAACTAAAACAACAAACAAATCATAACAAGAGCATAAGCAAAATTGATTGGCAAATGAGGATGCTTGAGCTCACAAAATAGTAGACTCTCCTCCTCTCTATTAAGCATGAAACTGGGTTCCCAATTAAAATAACTATACATTTAAGCTACTTGGCACAGTACTCAATTTACTGGCCACTTTTTATTAACATTGAAGCTGGCACACCACAAGTCGGAGGCTCAGCTCTTTGTACTGAAAAATTACATAACTTGAAAATATATCTTTGTCTGGGAAAAGCGTAGATTTGATATCGCTTTCGTAAAACCCGAGAACCTTATTAACTGGTGACAGAGGCCTTTCTTTGAAATGTTCGCCCCTGTCGCTTCTGACTTTCGACTTTGGAACTCCTTTGAGCTCCTGTTTTGTCCACATAGCCACACAACTCAAGTAAACTATCATGCTTTCTGTAAATCAAGCCATACTCTGAAGTGCCTTTCACATAACACAAAATGCGTTTAGCTGCTTTCCAATGCATTTCCGTAGGTGCTGCCATAAACTGACTTACAATGCCAACAACATAGCATATATATGGTCTAGTTGTGGTAAGGTAGATCAAGCTCCCTACTAACTTTCTATATAGCGTGGCATCAAATGACTGTGATTCATCAAGCTTAGAAAGCTTTTTACCTAGTTCAATAGGAGTGTTTACTGGTTTGCAATCCTGCAACCTAAACCTGTGCAGCAACTCTTTGACATACTTCACCTGTGTTAAACCCACTTCATGTCCTTTTTGCCACACTTCTACTCCAAGGCAGTAATGCATCAGGCTGAGATCCGTCATCTCAAATTGTTCCATGAGGTCTTTCTTGATCATGTCTATCATCTCTTGATTATTTCCCGTAATAATCAAGTCATTAACATAAAGAGCAATCAAAGCAACCATACCATCAAAGCATAAGGCATATAGATTTGGATCAGAATGTGTTCTCACCATCCCCTTTGAACGAAAGTAGGCATCAATCCTGCTATACCACGCGCGTGGTGCTTGTTTAAGACCATAAAGCGCTTTCTTCAAGCAACATACTTTATTTTCCTGTCCTTTCGTTACAAAGCCTTCAGGTTGATCCATGAACACTTCTTCTTCTAACTCACCATTCAGAAAAGCATATTTCACATCCATCTGATGCAAAGGCCAACCAAAATGTGAAGCTAAAGCAATAAGTAGACGTAGAGTATTCCACTTACACACCGGCGCAAAGGGCTCCTCATAGTCAATGCCTTTATTTTGTGCGTACCCTTTGATTACCAATCTTGCTTTGTGCTTTGCTATGCTTCCATCTGCGGCTTCTTCCCGGCTCCTTCCATAATACACATATCCACGCTATGTCGTTACTTGACGATTCATTGCATAATCTTGGTTTACTATCTCAAAACTCATATGCCTTCAACTTAGGAGATCAATGCTCTTTTTCATGGGGCTCCGAAATCACCAGAAAGTATGAACCCACTCCAAAGTCTTTCATTGGAAATTTCCTTGCTTACTTTTGGAAGCAAATATCAACTAAAACCGGGCTTCACCTAAATCTCGTCTATACTCCTAAATGGAAGAAATTGGACTGCACAAGTTCAATCCACTCGTAACTTAATTCCACGTCTCTTATTTGCACATGCAGGAGCTTATCTCAAATAATTGCACTCATGGTCCGGTAGAATGTGCACCTAATCCAAAGGAAGGTGGCAACAATTATCATCTTGGTTACAAGAAATTTTTTGGCATTTGATGTTTTTGGAGAATAGCACATGAAAAAAGTAAGAGGAAAGTGCGCACAAATTAAATTTGAGATTTGTTCAAGAATTGTCTGAGGATAGTGTGTAGAGGAGCTTCTATCTCAACTGTACATGGACATGCACACTATTGCAAATGCAGACTTTTCAGGTTGGATGATCTTTGACACCCCAAATGGCATTCAACCTACAGCTTAACTGAACCCATTTGATAGGTTTACCATAGGACAAAAATGATGGTCGAAGAAGAGATGGATGAAACGCCATATATCTGCATGAAGTAGGCAGGAAGTATCACCACAATATTCTCTTTTGTTTGCTTTTCAACATCATGTCAAATTGGATAATCTATTTAATTCCTTTGGGATGATATTTTAACTTTGCATCTAGATGTTATGGCAAGTTGAAGTTCATATCATGTTGTTGAATAAGCAGTTTGTTGTTCAATCCAAATGGTTCAATAATGTCCATTAGTTTTACATTTGAATTCTTGAGATTCCACATGGACAAAATATCATCATGATCAAAACTCAATACAAGAACTAGTGAGCTTGAACTAATCATCTTTGGAAATAACAGATGATACCCGGAGTGAATATTCGTTTCCAATAAAATAAAGTGAATGAGACGTTTGCAAAAAATGATGATATCCATTTCACTCAAACTTTCTCCACGCATTTTTTTGTACATTATCACATTCAATAATATTGCTATCTTCAATACATTGAACCACAAACCGGAAACTCTAATAAATTGAATCTACAAGTGTTTGCTCTAAGTCACTACTATAACAATTCACAGTTTGTATTTTATAAACTTCACTGCCTTCCATTGTGCACTCTATATTGATTGTGAAACATTCATATAGATCAGTTTTACCCTTGTTTGTAAATTCCATTTCACAAGAAGTCTTAGGCAAGTCTTCTCATTGAATGTGACGTATTACTTTTTTGGATATCAAGGAAGACATGGTCTTTGAGTGATTTATCTCTTTCACAACTTCATTGTCTGAACTGGCCTTTGTATTGCTCAATTGAACTTCAATATTTGGAACCAGTGCATTATCTTCAGAATTCTCCACATTGACTTTGTTATCCTCAATTGATTTTTGGTGTCCTTGCAGTGACATTGAAAACACATTAATATTTTTTTTTGTTCGAATCGAGTTGGGAATTATGTTAACGTTATCAATCTTGTGCACACTCTGTAGCACTGCATAAAGAATGATTGGCCATTTCTTGTGGATTCAATAGGAAATCAAGAGCTGCTAATGAAGTTGGCTAATCCATTTGCTGAAAAAGCTTTTCCATTGTTGGTAACTATTATTCTTCATCACTTTGCACTTCAAATTCATTCATTTGACGATATTGATGAAGAATTGTCTTTATCATCATTTTGCATTTCCAATTCGAAGACTTATCAGAATCACTTGAATTGATTTCTTTTTTTTCTGAATTAGTAGCCTTTTCCACTTGTATCTACACCTAATCTTTCATAATAGGCATTTCCTCATGATCACCATCATTTTGATTCCCATGATCTGGTTCTAACTGGTTTCCAATGTTAACCAGTCCTTCTTCATTGGCATCAATGTGCTCTCTTCACTTAAATATAATTATTCGATCTTCGAAAGCTTTTCTTCACGATTGATAGAAAATCATATTAAATAGTCTAATGTGCATGAGGTTGGCATGGATGCTTCTATAATTGTCTAGAGCTTTGGTTGGAGCCAATCAAGAAAGTATCGAATATAAGATAATTCATTCAACAAATAGCGTGGAGTCAAGATTCTAATAGATATGTTGTAAGAAGATACTAACTAAATCCGTGTCAAAGAATGCCACTGCTTGAAATTGTCTTGACTAAAGAGTTGTATGCATTCACTCCTGAAGATTCTCCAATTCCATTCCACGAGATTTTGAACATGTTGCCACCAATATTTGACAAATTTCGTAAAGTACAATGATGTGAAAGTAATTGTGTCAAAAAATCGAGGTTGTGTCACAAAAGAAGTAATAGTCCATGAAAATCAACCATTCACTTGTTTCCATTGAATGGTTTTGACAATCTTTGGTTCATATTTATAATTAATGGTCTTAGACCAAGCAAGCCCTACATTAGTCAAGAGACTATTACAAAAGCTGCACAACTTTGGTGCAATTATGGACAATGTACAAGTTTAACCTTTTAGACTAACTGTGATTTACTATTTCAATATTCTAAAGGTTGAGAATTAGAAACTATTTTCAACCTTTAGAATTTTTAAAAGCTGTTAAACTTTCTACATCATGATTCCTCATGGTCTTACAATACACATGCCATGGAATAGGATTTACTTATAATGGTATGACATGGCCACACCCAGAAAAAGTCAGCTTTCTATAAAATTGCCCAAGCTGGGTTTACAACTGAATTTACAAAAGGAATTACATGTCTTTTGAAGCCAAATTTGGACTCAATGTTGCGAATTTGAAATGTGCCAATACTCACTAATACATTACAAGTCCTACACTGATGGCCACTACAACTACTCATCAATATCAGCTTGCACCTTCATCAGATAATTTGGACAAGTATTATTTGATGTGTGCCACTGATATTTCCAAAATAGATATTGGTTTTTTCACAGTATAGTCGTGTGCTTTAATTGTTTTTTTCATCTTTGATTTCCATGCATGAATAGTATCTACATCCATATATTGTGGTCTGTCATTGTTCGGAATCCATTCTTTCTCTAGGCAATTTTTGTGCAGCTCCGAGTTGTGAACTTGTCTCTGGTTTCTACGTCGTTGATTAAATTTTGGTTCATACCACAATGCTTTAAATGTTGCAGACAAGCCTTTTAATTTTTTCTTCACTTTGACAACTTTTGCCACCCAAATAGGTATGGAACCCTCCACAACTTTTTCATCTGGAGGCCATATTGCAACAAACTTGTCCAACACAATTTCTCTGCATGGGATGAATTCAACCAGTTGAAAGTGGTTGGCAAGGATTGTAGCCAAAAAGCTTATTGGCTATACATTGATCCTGACAACATCTTTTGTTTGGAAAGATATTCGACAAGTTTTGTGGTTTCAACCCATATTCATCATTGCGATCCTTGTATTCTGGAAACTTTTGGCTCATGAACCGCAAATAATCAATAAATGACATTATTCCTTTCATTTCATCTGGATCCAGATCCTTCGTGAATGCTAGAAAAATGGCTTTATCTTTTGAAGGTACACATTGCAACAATTTGAAAGGTTCACTCCATGCATTGTCTCCATCATTAGAATAGTATTTCCATTGCATGGTTGGCTCGCCATTCATCATTTGAAAACAAAAATAGTGAGGATTGGTGTGTCCTTCTAAGCCATCATTTCCTTGAGCAATACAAGGATCTATAAATTGTTTCCAGTCTACCATTCGTTCCAGTATTTCCACTTCAGTGCTTTTAATACGACCGCCACTTATCTTTTCACCAATTTGTGCTAGCATATTTGGCATTGTATGAATTGAGTGCAACTTCAAAGCCCTGGATATGACACTGAATACCTGATCTATGTCTTCATGTGTGTGGCCAACCAAAAGAAATCCCATTTCTACCTTTTGAAAGATGTTATATGCCACTAACATACAACAAAGACCAAAAATAAATTTGTTCTTATTCTCCCTCCAACAATTGTCATCTTGAATACGTAAGATCGGAGGTAAGTTACCACGTGATGCGTGTACCTTTATTAGTGCTCACATTATTGATGCGGCAACTTGATTGCTATCGTGAGCATGCAAGGTATCAATCCAAACATCACAGAGCAACTTGAATCCATGAACCAATACCCGACAAACATGTGTTTTCAAAAATCGATTGCCCTCTAGTCTGGGAGGAGTCTTGTTGAAACGGGGTAATGTTGTTGTATTTGGATCCATTACATCAATGATAAGACACAGGGAGTGTTCAGGATGGGATCTTGACTCTTCTTTCTAATATGTATACAATTTTCTAGAATCGAAAACATGATGTAGATGACGACCTCTCAATGCAATATAGCAATCATGCATCATGTTGTCAGGAGTTGTCTCTATTGCATTTTTAAGGTCGTCACATGTTTTGAATTTGGACATTCTTTGTCTTGTTGGAATCTTGACATGTCCAAACTCTTGTTTCCACATCTTGTAGAGCGTGGTTCTTGAAACTTCAGGAATACATGTGTCTTTAAGTTGTGTGTTTTTAGTTTTGAAGATGTCATGTTTATGCATGTCGAGTGGGAGATGATGTTCGCAAATAACAGTGTCATCTTTTGATTTATGTTGCAGATGTGGTTGAGGCAATGCATGCTTTTCCATAATCCCACGCATTATGGCCAACCCTTTCGAAGAATGTCCATGCTGCTTGAATGTGCCGGTGTTTCCATGAAACTTGTACACAATGGAATAACGTGCCTCAACAATTACTTGCCAAAACATTCCATGGGATATTCCCGATAGACTCTGATATGCTTTTATGCATATAGCTTTACCATCCAATGTAGGTTTGAAACGCAATTTGGGTTCCTCCAAAATATCAAACATTGCATCTGACTTTTTTCGTCTATGAAAAAAACATTTGAACATCTGCAATAATTGATTATGGTTGTCAGCTCCTCGTTTTCTCCACACACCTAGTCGCAAGTCTTCAGATTCTTTTTAGGTAATTTGTCGAATGCACAACTTACTACAACATGGTTGCATCAATGTTTCCCTTATATTTTTTGACAATAAAGCATATTTTGTCTTTTTTGGTGCAACATAAGCAAGCACACGTTTTTTTTTTAGACTCTGAGTAGTTCCAAAGGATGTTGAATCTACTTGAGGCTCTCTTTGTAGATCTTCCAAAAGTTCATCTGCTTGTGACCATCTTGATCTTGCAGGATCGTTTGTCATATTAGCATCATGTAATATGTTGATTGTGTAATCATGTTCATCGAAATCGAATTCCGAAATTACGTCGGGTGGATGCATTTGCACTTGCGAAAATTGACGATTTTGGTGTACGCTTTGTTTGAATGTTGATTTCAGAATGACGTCTTTTATTTTTGTTGTTATCAAGAGCCTCTCCAACATCCTCCACACCTGTAAAAATATTTGAGTCATATTCTGATGCAGATATATTAGTGCGAGTAACCACATCCTTGACGTATGTCAAGATATCCAAATTATAGCTACTTACAAACAAAATCATTGTTTGATTTTGCATATAGGAAGGATCTCCGTCATCTGTCATCGCATTCGCAATATTTTCTTTTGTTGTAATTGAAGTCACCTTCACAATAACAAGTAAGTTTTTTTCACTGGGATAGTAGCCTTTGAATTTAGCAGTGAAAACTACTACCCCTTCAAAATCCATACAATCAACAATGTCATCAATGTTGTATAATGGACACTTGGTAAGAACGAGTTCATTCATTTTAAGAATATATGCATTATCTCACAAGATTTTTTTTGCAATGACATTGATGGAAATATAGTTGTAAACGTCTCCTAGGTGATCAAAATCGTTGTGAGGGTATGCCAAAGGACAATCTATTTTAAACACCTTTGAAATTAGAACCATACTTTTATCTGTACCAACTTCTCTGAAAAAACATGTTCCACTTGATTCAGCAGTTAAGACATTTCCAAATGCAACCACTTCTTTCCGAAAAAATAAAACAACTGGAACATCTTCTCTCGAGCAGTCCATGTAGTGACCCTGAAAAAAATCATAGGTACACTTTATGTTAGGATTTGCAATGCTATTGGAAGTATAATTAGCAAAATTATCAAGTTATAATAAATTTGTATAATAAACAAAATTATGAAACTGTAACAAAATTATGAAACCTCAACCCTTAGCTCTTGGCCCGTAGCTAGTGGCCCTTAACTCATAGCCCTTAGCCCATAGCCGTTGGCCGTTGGCCCGTACCCCTAGGCCCTTAGCCTTAGCATTTTGCCCTTAATTTGTAGCCCTTGGCCCTTGCATTTGGCCCTTACCCCTAGGCCCTAGCCCCTAGGCCCTTAGTCCTTAAACCTAGCCCTTGTCCCTTGGTCCATAGCCCCTAGTCCTTGACTTTTTTATATGTTTTGTGAACTTTTTATCTTGACTTTTTTATATGTTTTGTGAACTATTGTATTTATTTAAGGTCTTTTACTAGTTTACAATTCTATTTTTTATGTTTTTTTAATTAAAGTTAAATCCTTTCAACGCTTTCTAGATTTTTTTTTGTAGAGTGCAAGTTCTTTAGAGGGTTTAAGTTTGTACACTATTTTGTTTTATTTATTTTTATGATTTCTTTTGTGTTATTTTTTGATTTTTTTGAAAATTTATTTTTTTTGACACTATTTATTTTTTTTGATTTTTTAATGTTTTTTTGGGTTTTTTCAAAAAATTTATTTTATTGACACTTTTTTTTTTTTTGAATTTTACTCTATTTTGTGTTTTTTTTATTCTATGATTTTTTTATTTTATTTTTTTGATTTTTGCGGAAATTTATTTATTTTTGATATTATTTTGTTTTTTTTAAGGTTTTTTTAGTTTTTTATGTTTTTTCTAGTTTATTTAACTTTTTGATTTTTTTTGAGATTATTTATATAAAATGGTGTTTTTTTGCAATTTTTTACAATATTTTGTCTTTTGAGATTGTTTTTACCATTCTAATCTTATTTATCATTTTTTATGCTTGTTTTTTTGTTTTCTTAAGATTATTTTTTGATCTTTTATAATATTTTGAACTCTCTTGGTTTTTTTGATTTTCATATTTTTTTCCTACTTTTGTATCAGCAAGTTCATGGAAAGGATCAGGAGAAAGGAGAGCACAATTGAAGCACTTAATAATCCCATAAGCATTTGGTGCAACATTGACACTTTCCATTATATATATATATATATATATATATATATATATATATATATATATATATATATAGAGAGAGAGAGAGAGAGAGAGAGAGAGAGAGAGATATCCATTTGTCCCATAAGTGATGGAGAAAAACTGATTCTTGAATTCTTATTGGGCCACTCGTGCCCTGAAACGTATTTGAAGTGCATTTAAAATATTATGAAATGTGGTTGAAAGTCACATGGCTCTAGAAATTTATATATATATATATATATATATATATATATATATATATATATATAGAGAGAGAGAGAGAGAGAGATATCCATTTGTCCCATAAGTGATGGAGAAAAACTGATTCTTGAATTCTTATTGGGCCACTCGTGCCCTGAAACGTATTTGAAGTGCATTTAAAATATTATGAAATGTGGTTGAAAGTCACATGGCTCTAGAAATTTCTAGAATGAGAAAATTTACGAAACAACTAGAAAGATAACGAAGTCTCTAGAAAGAGCAAAACAGAGGAGGAAAGAGATTGATCGGAGGGAGAGCGCGAGGAGTGAGATTGATAGTGAGAGCCGTAGATGCTGCTTGTTGCTAGAAGAGAATGACAGATAATCAGGAAAGAGAGGAGGAGGATGGCTTATGAGAGAGAGAGAGCGCGCGCAGGGAGTGATTTATCATTGATAGAGAGAGAGAGAGAGAGAGAGAGAGAGAGAGAGAGAGAGAGAGAGAGAGAGAGAGAGAGAGAGAGAGAGAGAGAGAGAGAGAGAGAGAGAGAGAGAGAGAGAGAGAGAGAGAGAGAGGGGTGGGTGGAGATGTTGCACGCTGCTAGGAGGGGAATAGCTGATCGGGAGGAGGGATAGAGAGAGGGTGGGGGTGTTGCGTGATGTTAGAAGGAGGATGAGAATGGCCGATGAGAGGGACGGAGAGAGGTGAGAGAGAGGAGCGACACATCGGGGAGAGAGAGAGAGAGAGAGAGAGAGAGAGAGAGAGAGAGAGAGAGAGAGAGAGAGAGAGAGAGAGAGAGAGAGAGAGAGAGAGAGAGAGAGAGAGAGAGAGAGAGAGAGAGAGAGAGAGAGGAGTTTTTGTGTGGAGTTTTTAGGGTTAGGGTTACATTTTTAGGGTTCTTGGGAGTGACAATAGCGATAATGTGAGGTGTTGGAAAACTTGATAATAGCAAAAAAACATAAATAAACTCCCCCCTACAATGTTTATTTACATTGTCTTTTGAAATATTTAGGCTTTCTTATATCAGAGTGAATTACAACCTGCTTCAAATTCTTTTGCTCCTACAATATGGTAAATTTTTTTGCTTTCTCCATGCCTTTTTAGTTAAATCTAATCTTCTAAGTTTGTCGAGGGAGAAGTTAAAAAAAAACCTTTGTTTTAAATCTTTCCCACACCCCACCCGCCGCAGGGGCGGGGGGGGGGGGGGGGGGGGGGGGGGGGGTGAACATTAGTGAAAATGCCTTTGCGAAAATATTCATTAATGTTCCTCCCCCCCGCCCACCCTCCACGACGGGTGGGCGAGGGGGTGGAGGAAGAATTTATAAAAAAGCATGCCTACCTTCGCGACAATTTCGTGAAGGCAGGCTTTGCGAAATTGCCTTCGCAAAAATTTCGCGATGCCTGTTGCTATTGCGAAATTTTCACGGAGCTTGCTTTACGCGAAAATTTTGCAAAGGCTTCGCGAAGGCATCGCGAAATTTTCGCGATGGCAGGCTTCGCGAAAATTTCGCGAAGGCATCACAAAGCCTTCGCAAAAAAAAAAAAAATTGTAGCTGGAGGGGGCAATTAAAAAAAAAAATGGCAGGTGGGGAGGGCTAGAAATTTAAAATAAGAACTTTTTTTTGAATTCCCCGCCCACCCGCATTGGCGGGTGGGCGGGGGGAGGTCTTCTAATAAAAAAAACTTTTTCTAATATTCCCCCCGGGTGGGTGCGGGTGGGCGGGGGGAGGTCTTCTAATAAAAAAAACTTTTTCTAATATCCCCCCCGTGCCACCCACCCGACGGGTGGGCGGGGGGATTTAACCTTTTCTTAAATTTAGAAAATTTAATTTAATAGGGCGGGGGGTTTTAAAAACTCTTTTTCTAATTTAAAAACCTTAATCACATATGAGATATTATATGGTTATATATTCATATATATATACATAATTCATATATATATATATATATATATATATATATTGTCATAAACTCATATATATATTTTCATATATATAATATATATATTAAAGACTTTATGTGTTTGTTTTCTCATACGAATGTTGTTTATATGATGAGCATCTTTCTACGCAGCAGAAGAGACTGTCCTCATGCCCGTTGGTGATGCGAATCCAATTTTCTTTACAAAGGCATGGAAAATTGTTCAGAAGCCTAGTTCCAACGGGCAATACATGAAAGTCTTCGTCGTTGTCTCCAAAGTATCAGTTGGTGAGCCTGGATTTTTTATGGAGGATGTTGAAACTATAGGTGTGGTGCGGGCAATTATAATGTCTGAAACCATGTTGATTGAAAGGGTTGAATTCATGACCCGGGGTTCTAATGGAGAAGAACGCCATTTTGTTCTGTCTTGCTCAGATACAGTACATTATATGGAAGCACCCGAAATTCATGACTCAACTGGTGCATTGCGTAGATATCATGGAAATTTACTCGATGGGATGATTGCTCTTCAAAACTTGCATGAAATGATGCGAGAACGTGATGAAACAATGATGGAGTCAATGAATGTATGAGACAAGCATATGTATTGAATTGAGTCAAAGAATATTTGTCGAATAAACTTCTTTGTTGATCTAAATCACTTGTTAACATACATGGTCACATTTTATGATATAACCTTAGAAAAGATGAATAGTAAAATAATCATAGTACTTAAGTTAGATGAGTCAGAAATTGTGAAAGGGCAGAAGATGGAGAGAGTTAGTATAACTCTCATGAATGGTGCACTATCACAAACAGTGGACCGAGGAGACTTCACAAACAGTGTCCAATCCGAAAATGATATCTAGTGGTTGGCAGATTTTCAGGTAATTATTTTTTTTATTAACTAAGTTTTATTCCTTACCTTGTTCATAATTCATATTTAACTAGATTGGTTTTATTCATTGGACAAGTACTAAAGGAGAATCACGATATATTATCATGGATATTCTCTAGGACATCTTACCCTCGGATCATCAAGGACCATATGGAAGGAGGATTTCTCAAAGTTCTAGAAGTTGGAGTCTTCAAAGTTGAATGGCACTTAGCTGGTGATTTAAAAACATTGCAATGCATGTATAATGTCTCTCACGGTGCTACATTTAAACATCCTTGTTTATACTTGATGAAAATGGCAAAAGATGTAACTAGAAGTATAGAAATTACTAGAGAAGATGCAGATCCAAACTGGAAGCCAATATTGCCTATTTCCTTGAAAATGTGCATGTCTGCACTCTTCATACAGAAGTTAGGATAATAGAAAAGCTAGTTTATTTTCATATAATTTTTGCATGGAATAGTAAGTCGGCGTCAGTTGCAAAGAAATCTATTTGTCGGTTAGAAGATGTTTTATCAAAAACAAAACTGCATAAGGGACATGTCAAAATACAAAAAGAAGAAAAGCTTTATGGAAAGTTAGGAAATATGCCAACTAAGGCAAGCATCAGAGGAGCAAAAGCATGTCGATTCCTATCAAACCATATTGGTAAGGCTTCAAGCATTCAACACTCAGTCTGGAAAGAAATCGTTGTTGCCACTGAAGACTTAGGAGTGACCGGTAAATCAAGATTATTGAAAGTTGATGTATGGAGAAAGCTTGACAATATGATTAAGATATTAAGAAAAGACAAATTTTTTGATATTGATAAGAGAGTTCTACAAAAACATTGTGTCGATTTTGTTGATGCAGTATCAAAAGCATGGGGAGAAGATCACATCACTCATTACATGGTTAGTATGCATGCTCAGAGCAGCTTTCGATTCACCAATATATTTTGTTCCAAGTCTAGGACTGACATTACCATTTTGACATGTGGAGCACATACTAAGAGATCATACATCATTTTTTGCAAGCACATATGGAAGCCTAAGTGTCTGGTCATCACAAGGGATGGAGAGGTCACATTGGCAAGCACAGGCAACATTTCATCGAAATACACAACATGGAGGAACCAATGAATAATGAAACTATATTTGCCAATTATTTCAATGGTTCTACCGTAGAGTTCAAATTCGACAGATCACAAAATATTCAAATTACGACAAATTCAGAAAAGCTTGCAAATTCATTGAGCACCATAGATATTCAGAGATACAAAGTTGCTACAAATGTAAATTGTATTGACAATTATCAATATATACAAAGTATCATTCAGAGGTATCTGATACATCCTCTTGTCCAATTGTTGTGCTATCATGTAGTAATTCTCTATTTGCATATGCATCTAGAAGATGCGCATTGTCCTTGTCAATTCTATATATAATGGGAACTCCTTAATGGTACATTCCCATCTACAAATCCTAATATGTTTAAAACATAAGATCTCTTCATAAGAATTATTTTATTTGCTCTCACAACGTGCCTCAAGTAGTGACCGAGGCCACTGTCCCTGTGGAAAGATGATGAATGTTGTCTGAAGCCCCCTCGATGAGTAGCAAAGTCATCGATAAAAAGTGTATTCTGCAATTACACAATTGGAGTTTTTAGCACAAATTAAATTCAGCAAAACACATACATCAGATAAACAAACGTACAGTAAAACTTTTAAACTTACACATTCATCATCATCTGTTGCAACTAGATCAGGATGATCTATATTGTGACCACTCATTGAAGAAGTGTCATCAGCAAATTTCATAACCGATGGATGAGAGAATTCCAGCTGGGCTTGGAATGAAATAAATTTCTCATCAGAAGGAAAACTTTGTCCATGAGCACTAACGTTTGCCATAGCCTAGGATAAACATTACTCACCAGTTAGAATTCCCTCCTCATCATCATAGTCATGTTTCAAAATCAACAATGTCAGAGAACTCAGTAATCGTGCCTGACAATAGACAAATCACCTCATCCTCATGATAATTAAAGAAAACACATAAATCTGTCTTTGTAATATACAAATCTTCATCTATATAATATTTGGGCAAATCAAAAAAGCATTTAGAATGCACACTAGCAATATTTTTCTCGATATTGGCATTAGAGCCAATGAAAGCATCCCTCAACATATCAGTATCTACACTCAAATATTCATTGTCTTTATCAGGAGTATCAACCAAGAAACGACTCATATCCTTTATAGAATGTTCAGTAGTGGAGGATAAAGGGATCTTAGTATTAAGAATTGAAGTATTTGACTCTACTAGGATTTGTACCAAAAGGAAAAACACAAATCCGATCTGATACTCTAGAAAATGACATTTCTGATTACAAACATTACATTCACTGGAATTCTTAAATTGATCAAAAAGTTTAGTGTGCATCTTGTCTAGCCTCTGCTTATAATGTGAAAAAAGTATGTACAAGATCCGTGAAATGCATAAACGACAATAATGTAAGACTAAGCATTTGTCTTGCAATGCAATAACGAGATATCATAGATGATTTTCTAATTCTACATCCAATATCTCCAACTGCCTTGCATACCTAACCCACATCCATTAGATCTGAAAGAGTCTCATCTAACACATCCTTACAAACAAATAATGTTGGTGTTCTATGAACATTTGCATTTAACAAAAAATCTACAAATACATATAAGGATAGGTACCAACTTAATCTATTGACTTTCCCAGACTCCATTTTCAGAAATGACTCAAGAATTTACAGCACACCAAATTAAACATGTTTTTGATATAATTAATACTTTGATTCATCCATCTAAATTGGTATCATCTAAAAATAAAAGTATTTCTGGAATATTTTCACCAAAATTCGCAAATTATCTTATGTACAATGGTGATCATCAAATTTGGATCATTTTGAAGATTGGGATAATTAAAAAAGACCTTGGACTCCAAAGTACCATTAAACACAAGTGCTCCAACGAGATGAACCTGAATAAAATCTGCCTCATTCAAATTTTTGGGCACTCTGACAAAATGAGACAACATTGTTTTCTTCTAATCCATGCCATCAATAACAAGTCCCAGATATTTTTGTAGACATTCGAAACATTTCTTTCTATGCTTGGCCAACTTTTGTCTTTCACCTGTTTGTTGATCTCTGTGTAGTTGAAGATCTTTTGCAGCATCCACTGAAATTACAATGATTCACTTATTTAATAAAATAAAGATCATACCATAATGGTGTTCAAAAAGACTGCAACATAAATTTTTTCAAAACAGAAAGTATTAAAATGAAAGACAAATTTGATTAATATTTATCTTTCTCGTCAAGTTGCAAATAAAGTATTTCTGGAAGATTTTCACCAAAATTCGCAAATTATCTTATGTACAATGGTGATCGTCAAATTTGGATCATTTTGAAGATTGGGATAATTAAAAAAGACCTTGGACTCCAAAGTACCATTAAACACAAGTGCTCCAACGAGATGAACCTGAATAAAATCTGCCTCGTTCAAATTTTTGGGCACTCTGACAAAATGAGGCAACATTGTTTTCTTCTAATCCATGCCATCAATAACAAGTCTCAGATATTTTTGTAGACATTCGAAACATTTCTTTCTATGCTTGGACAACTTTTGTCTTTCACCTGTTTGTTGATCTCTGTGTAGTTGAAGATCTTTTGCAGCATCCACTGAAATTACAATGATTCACTTATTTAATAAAATAAAGATCATACCATAATGGTGTTCAAAAAGACTGCAACATAATTTTTTTCAAAACAGAAAGTATTAAAATGAAAGACAAATTTGATTAATATTTACCTTTCTCGTCAAGTTGCAAATAAAGTATTTCTGGAAGATTTTCACCAAAATTCGCAAATTATCTTATGTACAATGGTGATCGTCAAATTTGGATCATTTTGAACATTGAGATAATTAAAAAAGACCTTGGACTCCAAAGTACCACTAAACACAAGTGCTCCAACGAGATGAACCTGAATAAAATCTGCCTCATTCAATTTTTTGGGCACTCTGACAAAATGAGACAACATTGTTTTCTTCTGATCCATGCCATCAATAACAAGTCCCAGATATTTTTGTGAAAATCCAAACATTTCTTTCGATGCTTGGCCAACTTTTGTCTTTCAACTGTTTGTTGATCTCTGTGCAGTTGAAGAGCTTTTGCAGCATCCACTGAAAATACAATGATTCACTTATTTAATAAAATAAAGATCATACCATAATAGTGTTCATAAATACTGCAACATAATGGTGTTAAGAAAGACTACAACATAATTTTTTTCAAAATAGAAAGTATTAAAATGAAAGACAAATTTGAGTAATATTTATTTTTCTCGTCATTGGTCTTTGCAAGTTGTTTTGCAGACTTTAACAACTCGCAAGTGGAGCATACTGTCATTCGTGATTTTTTGGAAATCTTTACCAATCCAAAATCTCTTTTCCAAATTCTAAGAAAATATGAGTAACTCAAATAGGGAACATTTTTTGTTTTTGCAAACTCTTTGTACATCAAAAATATTTTTATTTTTTGTAAAATTATCCAGCAAGTGAAAATAAAAAGAATTAGGCAATTTTTCTCCGTGCACATCTATGAAATGCTTTAGCCAAGCAGTTGCATTTAAAGCATCTGGAAAAACAGTTCGACCTTGTAAGGATCCCCGTAATGTTGGGTCTTTCTGAAATCGTGCATGCATTCGTTGATGCCGTAAGTTTCAGATTGCATGAACTGCTTTGTAAGCTTTGTGGCAAACTTCCAAAGCATTAAAAAAATACAAAAATGAGTTTTTGTCCGGCCTCACTGTTGCACACAAATAGCAATTTCTCTCATCCTTACTTCATAAAAAGAAGTTTGATCTTAATTCTTCAATTTATCTGATACTCAACTTTTGCAAACAACAGGATGAGCAGGAAATAATATTCTGTACATTTCGAATCTTAGATTTTGTAATGATTCGTTAAATCAGGTGAGAATCTAAAGTCTCTCTTGTATTTTTCTTTTTGTTTGGGGTTTGATCTATCAATTGAACCTGTGACACCAGTAGGTGCTTGAACTGGTTGAGAAGGTGTTGGAATTTCATGACTGGAAATTCGGGCTCCAACCTCAAGATGTTCTAGACCCTCAGAAGGCTCTAAATTTTCAACAAATACAGCCCTTTTAGATTTAACACGACGAACATCATTTTGAGAAGGTCGCCTACGAACATGAGAAAAGCTTGAACGTCGCGGATCAATAGAATTACGTGGATCTGTTGGTTACTAGAATCAGTAATTGAGTGAATTGAATCTTTTGACTCATCACTCAATGATGCAACTTGTTCAAAAGAACAATGTTCTAGTTGTGCCGAGCCTGTATCTGAAGAGGAGGACGAGGTCGAAAGATTTGATACAAGTTGAGTTACAGGCGTCATTTCTTGAAAAGTACTTGCTTGAGAAATTTCAGATGATGAACAGGTAAATGATGATGATGCCACATCATTTACCAAAATATGTTCAGATTCAGGAGTGGCTTTATAGAAAAAGCTTTCATTGGGAATGTCAGATGAAGATGTTGCACTTGTTGCAACATATTGAGTTACAACTACTGGAATAGAAGAGGTAGAACTACTTGACATCGTAACCTAAAAAAAAAAATTAACTATGTACTTATGCTAAGCATAGAACCGTACAAATAGTTAACACCACACTAAATGTGCTCCTCAAACATAACTGCAACCTATGTTGGTCATAAAACAAATAAAAACCTATGCGAACTTCAATAGACGTATATAGAAAAACCAACTAAATGCAAATGAGCAACATGCCTAAAAAGTAACTGGTTAATAAAAATGTTCGGCAGCTCCATGCCTTAAATACTATTTGGCAGCATTCTTAGGGTTAGGGTTAGGGTTAGATTTGGACTGTCACGACTAATACTCTAGGTCGGCGTGGGGTGAGGTGATTTGCTGCAACTCGGTCCCGAAGTAAGTTGGAGGACTAGCGTGAGACAGGGGTCTCGAAAAAAAAATTATTTAAGGACCATAGTCCAAGCATAACTCACCTCATTTGCAAATTCAGAAGCCCACATGCTGCCAGAGCAATCGCTACGATCAAGTCACGTCTTTCTATAAGATTTCGCATATGTTCTCGCTTACAGATTTATTGACGATAAGATTATTTTCATTTTTTAACTTTGTTCTATCCTTACCATGGGTATTAAGTTCTTGCATTAGAAATATTATGTTTTAATTTGTATTTATCTTCTTAAAACATGGGTAACCTGTGCTTAGCATAGGTGCATGAACCTGTCATCTCCTCTAACCTATGCTGAGCATAGGTTGTGTTCGGGTCCTTAGTAACATCCTATGCTCAACATAGGATTCTGACGTTATTTTTTCAATTCTAACCACGTTTCGACCTATGCTTAGCATAGGTTGCATCTCTGGTCTTGTTCCAACCTATGCTCAGCATAGGTTAGCAAGCAAATTGCGAAGACATCTTATGCTCAGCATAGGTTGGACCAGAGCGCGTGAGTAACGACCTATGCTGAGCATAGGATGTCTTCGCAATTTGCTTGCTAACCTATGTTGAGCATAGGTTGGAACAAGACCAGAGATGAAACCTATGCTCAACACAGGTCGAAAGGTGGTTAGAATTGAAAAATCCCACCTCCGTCCTATGCTAAGCATAAATTGTTACTAAGGACTTGACCACAACCGATGCTTAGCATAGGTCGCTACTCGTATTTTCTTGTTTTACAACGCTTTGTCTCAGAAAAGTGATCCTTTTGAGATGTTTTAGTAAGAAAATATGTTGTATTTGTAGTTTTGTTTTTTTGATTTTTTTCACAAAAATGGCTTGTTATATTAAAGTTTTCAGTATTTTCATCAAGATAGCATTTTAAATTTTTCTAAAAAGTCTTTTTTTTTTGCAGATTTTCAATTGTCTTTGATAATGTTCGAAATGTCGAGGATTTCTTTTAAAATTTCGGGGAAACCTCAAGATATTCCGTTGAAAGATATTAAAAAAATTCATGTACTATTTCACCAAAGGGGTCAACAACACAAAGCTTTCGGAGCTTTTTATTCATTTAGCTGAGAAGCCTGGCAGGGGAGACTCACAATTCAAAGTTCAAGAAAGATTGCTTGCTGATCAACCAAATGAGGATCGGGAAGAAGATTTTGTGAATATACTTGTAAAGGAGACGGATAAGTCTCGTTCTATCTTCAATCTGAACGAGACTATGATAAAGATCCAACTTTGCCAGGACGAGGCCATCAAAGCCTATTTTGATAAAGCTCTAGTTACTTTGGTGAGTAATTATAAAATATAATTTTAATCATGTTTGTTTCATGCTTAGCATAGTTGTTACTAGATATAGAATTATTTAAACTTTTAGATTTAAGCTTTTACTCATTATATTTTTAACTTGATTTTTGTTTCTGTCCAGAGCATGAAGCAATGTCTAAAAATGGTTTTAGCTGCTATCGCTGAGGGAATGATTCGGTCTATTCATTACGGAGTTCAAAAGGTGTATATATTGGACCTCGCAACCCCGCTTCTACCACTGCTCAGGTCACAAAGCCGGCCTCTGAAAATGTTGCAGATGAAACTATAGTTGTCCCTCATCCCAAAAAAAAAAGATCTCATAATATTTCTGAGACTTCGCCCACTAGACCTAAGTCACGCCCAAAGACCATGGCTACACATCGCCATAAGTCCATCCCTTATGCTGAAAGCAAAAAAGCCACTACCGAACCATCTTTGTCGCTATCTGGTGCATCCATCTGCCCATTACAGGACAACTCTGAACTTGCCAAATTAAGAGAGGATATCCATAAAACAAAAAAAATAAAAGAAACAACTTTAATTTTAGACAGAAATCAGTGTGATAGGCCACCTATAGACCCAATAACAGGAGACAGGCCAATGGAAGTTAGAGAGCCTAATGAAACACATGTACATAATTTAAAAATAAAATTTAAAAATCATACGCAGGCTTACTCCCTTTGTTGTTTTGGTTGATCCCAACGAATGCAACGATGTTGCAAATTTTGATTTTTCTTTATTAGATTCATATCATTTTTTTGTTCTTGGGGGGATACACAGTTTACAAGCTCGAAAACAATTATCTCAAGAATATCCCCATATATCAAGCTTTCGAACTGTGAGTGCCATTGCATTTGCTGGCCTGACAGTGGAAGTAGCGAAATTATTGGCTTGGGACCACAATATTGATCAGGACTACCAAATGAAGATGACCATGATACAAAGAATTCGTTTTTCTCACAAAGAATACATGAGAGTCTCCAAAGCAAGAGATGTGAATCAACTTGAGCTGAAAGCACTATGTGCTCAAGAGACAGGCCTGTCTTTTGATTTGAAAAATTCTACGAGAGAGAGAGAGAGAGAGAGAGAGAGAGAGAGAGAGAGAGAGAGAGAGAGAGAGAGAGAGAGAGAGAGAGAGAGAGAGAGAGAGAGAGAGAGAGAGAGAGAGAGAGAGAGCTCTCTAGATTGAGTGAGCAAGAGAGAGAGAGAGAGAGAGAGAGAGAGAGAGAGAGAGAGAGAGAGAGAGAGAGAGAGAGAGAGAGCAATCTAGCAGAATCTGAAAGAGAGAGAGAGCGATCCAGCCAGCCTGCTTGCTATTCATTAATATGATCTGATCGATGGGCGATCTGTGGACTCATCGAGGTGCATAATCTTAATGGATTGTTCAGATTGCTTCTTCAAGCAGTGTGCTTCATGCAATGTGTAGATAATGTGTGTGTGTGTGTGTGTGTGTGTGTGTGTGTGTGTGTGTGAGAGAGAGAGAGAGAGAGAGAGACCGTTTGTGGCCATATGTAGCCATAAACGAGACCCTTGGAGTGCGGTTTGCGGTTTGTTTTCTTTGTTCAGACCGTTAGCAAGACTTAACGATGGGTTGAGGTTCGTTCACTTCGTTCAGACCATAAGCGAGACTTTGCGATTGTGCTTCGTATGTGACGGCAATCGTTGACTTTGCGAGCCTTTGCAATGAAATGCGGTCGTATGCGGTCAAAATGGGATCCTTTGTAGTGTGAGAGAGAAAGCATCCGAGAGAGAGAGAGAGCATCGTTTCCTTCGTTCAGACTGTATGCGAGAGAGCTCTCTAGAGAGAGAGAGAGAGAGAGAGAGAGAGAGAGAGAGAGAGAGAGAGAGAGAGAGAGAGAGAGAGAGAGAGAGAGAGAGAGAGAGAGAGAGAGAGAGAGATAGATAGAGAGAGAGAGAGAGAGAGAGATCCAGCCAACCTGTCTGCTATTCACTAATCTGATCGATGGACGATCTATGGACTCATCCAGGTGCATAAAACATGATGACCAAAAAAAATAGAAATGACTTGAAGACCCATTTTTTTTAAATTTATTAATTTTTTTCAAAAAGTATCTAAATTTAAAATGTTTCAAATATATATATATTGTTATGTTAAGAAAATGTTATATTTTGCAAGAAAATAATTTAAGCTACAAAAATTTGGTCAATAGATTTTTATAAATAGCTTAAAATTAGTTTATATTGAATAATAATACTATTTAAAATAAAATCATTAGGTACACAACCACTAAAACACCTAAAAAATATTTTTTGCTTACTAAAAACAAAAGTTATAGTTTTTTTTTTTTTGGAATTTTAAAAGTTTTTTGAGTTACAATTCTTGTATCGAAAAGAATATTTTTTAAATTATGTTAAAAATTTGAATTAATTTTTTTTTTAATTCTAAATTTTTGCAAATCTTTACTTACACTCACGTAAGTTAATTAAATATTTAAACATTGAATAAATGCAAATAAAATTACTTTACAATAATCGAGATTAAATTATTTGTGATAATATTTAAATCACGATGAAAAAAATCTAAATTTTTTTCTCATTTTTTATAATATTTAACAATATCTTTTTATACAAAAAATATTATAAAAACACATCTAAAATTAAAATATTGTAAACTTGACAAATCGTTACAATTTTAATTTTTAAAAAATAATTATCAATGTTAAAAATTTTAAAATATTTCAAATTTTAAATTTTAAATCGCTAAAAAGCAAGTTTAAAAGTATTAAATCAATTAAAAAGAATTCAAAACACAATACATCAAAAAATATATACACAATTAGTTTTTAAAACAAAAGAGAATTTTTTAGTCCCAAAAATTATTGATGTCATTTACATCTTTTTCGTTGGCTTTTTCTTGAGTAGCCACTATACTATCAAGTGGCACCTCTTCTACAATTTTCTCGATTACAGTTACTACATTGTAATCTTGAACCAAGACATCAGCAAATTCTCCTGTGTCGCCTACTTTTCCTCTAGCAGGAGGCTGAGGTTCTTTGGACAAGGGAACTATTGTATCCTCGTTGTCGAAACTCTTTCCCACCTCAGATAATTCATCTGGCAAAATTGAAAGAGATTTCATTCTCATTTTTACAAAATCAACTAAATTAGTATCTAAATCTACTGCAACAACATGTCTACCTTTCTGAACAGTACATGCGCTCGTAGTGCCACTATCGCTAAATAAATCTAAAACCCAATCAGCTGGGTGAGAAAAAATATCAATTAAATGATTAATTAATTGTTGTGGCTTTTGGTAGGGACAAGCCACAGAACCCGTCATTGGATTTTTTAATTTCTTTGTCACAGCTGGATACTGGAACAAGTTTTCAAAACTTGTCAGTCCGGAAGTGTTGTAATACAGCATCGAGCGTTTGCCATCCAAAGAATAATAACCGATGGTTATGTCTTCTATTTCATTGCAAAGTTGTGCTCCTCTCGAGTTTCTGACATTCGGCTTGTACCTGACATGGTACATTACAAGTAAAATAAATTTAAAATTTTAACTTTAAAAAAAAAATTAAATAAAATTATAAATTAAAATACGAATTGATAATTCAGGAATTTAAGAATTTACCACATAGCATTCTCTATTCTCGCATTATAGAAAGTTAGTAGAGCTTTCTGTACCGATGTTGACTGCCAAGAAGAATGAAAAATAACAACTCTCCAAATTGGAGAAGTAGTCACTTCAAGAAAAACCTGCATAAAACTATGGATTTCAGTGATTTTGAAAGGGGTATCATTATTTAATGATTCCTTCATCTGAAATCCATATGGTATATCGGCGATGGAAAGTGTATAAGGCCTTTTTCTTAAAAATTTTGAAATTTCTCCACAATCGCCCTCCTCAACAGAGTAAAAGCATGGTTGATCATCGACACGTTTTTTTTTTTTCTCTCTCTCTCTCTCTCTCTCTCTCTCTCTCTCTCTCTCTCTCTCACACACACACACACACACACACACACACACATTATCTACACATTGCATAAAGCACACTTTGTGAACTTAGCAATCTGAACAAACCATGAAATTTATGCACCTGGATGAGTCCATAGATCGCTCATCGATCAGATCAGATTAATGAATAGCAAGCAGGCCGGCTGGACCGCTCTCTCTTTCTCTCTCAGATTTTACTATATTGCTCTCTCTCAAATATTCTCTCTCTCTCTCTCTCTCTCTCTCTCTCTCTCTCTCTTGCTCTCTCTCTCTCTCTCTCTCTCTCTCTCTCTCTCTCTCTCTCTCTCTCTCTCTCTCTCTCTCTCTCTCTCTCTCTCTCTCTCTCACGGTTTTAGGGTGGCGTAAATGCTTTCACTCATGGTTCTCATGGTCCCTGTGCGGCCTAAGTGCTTTAAACGAACCGCAAACCGCATGCAAGGGTCTCGCCTATGGCTACATACGGTCTGAACAAAGAAAACGATGCTCTCTCCACGTAACGACCGCATTTAGGCCGGATAGGGACCACCGCCAACTAGATCGAAAAAATCATCGTCCGTCAACACCATACTGAATTGCCGAATCATCGGACGCCACCTAGATTGGCCTCCATTGCCCATCAACGATGGGCACTCTTTACTAGTATATATATATATATATATAAACTTACATACACTTTTGTGCATGGGTGAGGAATCCCATGCATCCTCCTCCCCTCACCCATGCATACCCTTTTTTTGAATTAAAACTGATGGAGAGGAAGATGCTTGTATGGGGAACATGATGCATGGCCCTCCTCCCCATGCATGCATATACACTAGCATGGCAGTGCATATTAAAACTAGCCACTTTTTTATTTATTGACCAATTTTCCAAGATACTCAACTTTTCAATATAGCCACCTTTTATTAACCACCTTATCTCATTATGATTAAATGTAATGTGCCTCTCTCTCTCTCTCTCTCTCTCTCTCTCTCTCTCTCTCTCTCTCTCTCTCTCTTCCTAAAATGCTCCCTCCAATGCCATCTGCAAAAGCTCTTCCAGCATCGCCAAAGCTCGCTATATTCCAAGTCACCAGCATCCACCATCGCCAAAGCTCGCTATATTCCAAGTCACCAGCACCATCACCATATTGGTGGAAGTATCCAACTCCTGTATCTCTCCCTGCATCAAAGCACATGCACCTTCTCCTTATCTCAAAACCCCAGCCTCTGCACCTGCACCGCATCCAGTTCATGCTCCTGCTCCACATCCAATAATGCCTGCACCCACCCGCGTTCCACTAGCACCCATCTTTGTTTTTGCTGGGGATCCCTAGAACAATCACCAGTACACATTATAACATCAGGAAACATCACCTTATCTTCTGCGCTGCACAATATATAATTAGGAGTTGACAGAAATTTTTTTTGCGGAAGTGAAATCTGTATCTTACAACCTGCAATAACTAAACTGATTTTCAAGGTGTTTCAGTATGGAATCTCAGGCGATGAAGACCGAATTGTAGTCTCAGACTTCTCTTGATCCATGGAGTAGATACTAGAGATTTGTGTGTGCGGTTGAACATGCTAGCATAGCCACAAAATGCAGCGGTGGAAAATAGTTTGTGATTTCCAGCAAGTGTGGGCTCCGAGACATAGTTCTCAATTGCTAACCTTTCTGGCAGAATCAGACTAGCTGCCTCATTGCAAATTTTCCGCTAACAAAAGTAGCAATCTCAAGGCCATTATGTGTTGAAATAAAGTAGCCTTGGCGCCTTCATCATTATTGTCTGCTATTTGAGCAAAGATCGGAAATGAACATGGAAGGGATGTTGCATGTGCTAATGATCACGACGTTCATGATAGTATATGTTCAGATGCTCCTAAAGAGCAATTAGAGTTGTCACCATTCGAGAGTTTATAGCTCCCATTTATAGGTACGAGCAAAATGGTATAAAACAACATGAACTACATCTATAACAATCGAGATAGATTTCATAGAGAGATTCACAGTGACATCATTGATGCCCTTGGAGGTCATTCTGCCCATTTTCGGCTTTTGGGGGGCAAAAGGCATAACATTCATAGTTTGCAATCCTTTGTGAACGAAGATCACTACAATATATGAATCAATATTGACGAGGGAAATAATGCCTCACCATTAGAATCAAGGATCAAGCTAGTTGTAGTCCTCCATGTATGATTGCTGAAAGCAGGTCAAAATGATCTTG
Organism: Diphasiastrum complanatum; assembly: GCA_029204225.1. NCBI lineage: Eukaryota > Viridiplantae > Streptophyta > Lycopodiopsida > Lycopodiales > Lycopodiaceae > Diphasiastrum > Diphasiastrum complanatum. The sequence goes on from CM055105.1 coordinate 14,741,349, forward strand.
CATTATGACTGCTGATTAAGGAAACGTGCTCAAAGTGGCTTTAGAATGTGAAATACTTATAGTAGAGTTACTGGCAGCTATGGCTGCCTTAAGGTTCAGCATTTGTAGACAACCACAAAGCAAGGTAGTGTTGCTTCGGAATTGTAGACAACAAGATCAAGCACGCACACACACACACACACACACACAATGACAAATTGCGCTCTCATTTTCTCTCTCTCTCTCTCTCTCTCTCTCTCTCTCTCTCTCTCTCTCTCTCTCTCTCTCTCTCTCTCTCACACACACACACACACACACACACACACACACACATATTACTAGATTCTATTGAACTAATTGTTTGGATTTAGAGTTTTCATAAGTAATTGCTAAAAATGTTTTTATCAATAAAAGTATTAAAATAATGACATCAATTCAAAAAGTCATAACTGCAAAAAATTTTTACTCTTCGAGCTGATTCCAACAAGTATATGCATGACCACATTTGATTTTAGTTTGACTGAGATTTTTAAAGATCCTACTCAGATAGATGAAGTTTTATGGCATTTACGAAATTTATTAACTTTCTTTCAAGTTAAATATCTTCTAAGTATGAGCTCGGATTCGAGTGATGTAGAAAGCAATATTGCTCTATTTTTTTGAGTTCTTTGCATTGACGATATGAGTGATTAGTTTAAAGTATTGTATGATGTGGCCCACAATCAAGCATAGAGGCCTATTATCTTTCTCAGAATGAATTGATACTAAAAGCCTAGTTACTCAATTCTAAACAAGCTAATCAGAATTTCGAAAAACTTGATTTTTTTCGAAAGACTTGAATTTCTCAAAAGGATCGAATCTTTCGAAAGGCTTGAATTTTTTCAAATGCTCGCATTTTTTCAAAGGATGGAATTTTTCCAATGACTCAAATTTTCCAAAGGATCAAATTTTTCAAAAGATTCAAAATTTTTCCAAAGACTAGAATTTTGTTTTGGAAATACTCAAATTGTTTCAATGACTCGAAATTTTTCGAAAGACTCGATTTTTTTTTTTGAAAAATTCAAAGTTTTTTTGGAAAGACTCAAATTTTTCCAATAACTCGAATTTTTCCAAAGGGTCGAGTTTTTTCAATGACTCAAATTTTTTCATTGACTCAAATTTCTCCAAAGACTCCAATTTTTTTAAAGACTCCAATTTTTCCAAAGGATCGAATTTTTTCAATGACTCGAATTTTTCTAAGGACTCGAATTTTTTTAAAGGATCGAATTTTTTCGAATGATCAAACTTTTCCGACCCAACGTTGAGCTTGGCAAAGAAAGATGCTCATTATTCAGGCTGAGCATCGAATTCCAACAAAACACACATGCATGAACAACATATTTACTTTGAACTGTGGGCCACACGTTAACAGACATTTGCAAACACAAATCGCCTACCACCCCCATCAACCTATTTATTAAGATCCTCGATGTGCTATTGTTAAACACGGTTAAATTTTGACCCCTATTACGGCCGAGATCTGTGCGATATGTTTGATATTCGAGATGTGAGATGTGCGAGATTGGCCACCATCCAAATCATCGACTGCCACCTAGATCGACCTCCATTTCCCATCAATGACAGGCACTTTTTACTCGTGTGTGTGTGTGTGTGTGTATATATATATATATATATATATATATATATATATATATATATATATATTTAAACTTATGTACAGTTTTGCGCATGTGTATGGGTGCACCATGCATGCTCCTCCCCTCACCCATGCATGAGCTTTTTCTAACTAAAAAACTTGGGGAGGAGGATGCATGTATGGGGAAACGAATGCATGGCCCCCTCCCCATGCATGCATCTAAGGGGCCCACTCCAAATTCAAATTGTTCTTTACCAACACACATAGTGTTTTGAAGTGCATGTACATACTTTCATGGTGAAAGGTGTTAAACAAATGAGACTTTCATTATAAAAAATTTAAAGGGTGCTCTAAAGATTTTTTAAATTATCAGACTTTCCACGGGAAAGGTTGAAATAAAAATGAATTTTATGAAAATCGGCCTCCATCCCATCAACGACGGGCACTCTTTACTAGTATATATATATATATATATATATATATATACGTTGTCTCAATATAACCCTCAGAATAAGCATCACAAATAACTAGGAGAATCCTATCTATTTTAGAGGGTTATATACAGGTTTATAAAGAGGCTTATATAGCGAGGCTTATTCCGAGGTCTGTTTGGGAAAACCCTCCCAAATAACACATGCTGATGTTCCTTAGGGCCTATGGCTATTTCCGAAACTAACGTAGTGAGGCTTTTTACAAGGTTTATTCCAATGAAAATAGACAAAATTGCTTTATTTTTTTCCTTCAAAAAAGCCTCGGTATTACCCTCGAAAATAGTTCGCATTTTTGTAGTGAATAAAGCCTCTTTACAAAACATGAATTCTATTCAACTAGAAAATTCATCACCTTCTATGCTAACACAATTGATAAGCATTATGGAAATCAACGTAATAGTTTCTATGGTGTTTCCTATTACCACTTTGCTTCTGCATTAACCAAGATGAGAAGTCAAGTCCTATTCTAAATGAGAGAATGGTCGGAAAAGTATCACTAACATTTTCCATAGATCACTATAGCGGTCCAAATTTATTGACGATAATGGAAAAAATATCTCAGTGGTCCTGCTCATATTTGGTGGCAAAACTAGATGAAATATGAAGCATTGGCTTGTACCAAAATTGTCGGTTGTCGTTCCTGACAAAGGACTATTAAATTCTTTTTAAGAAAATCAAAGACAGTATTTCATTCGACAAACAGCTTTAGCTGAACAATACAACATGCACTTTACTAAAGTAGCTGAATCTATGCAATTTGCAATTCAGAAGACCAATGTGACACACTACATACAAGGACTTGAGCCTCAACTATGAGTGGTTATGGAAGACAATCCATATCATGAAGGTTACTACTACAACATATAATCAGTGCACTGATAAGGAATAATGAGCTACAGGGTAACATGTTTGATTTTCTATCGACTGTGAAGAAAAGCTTTGGAAGATCGAATGGGAACAATGGAATTTTCAAGAGATAAAAACCAACAATCTACAATAGCCAAAGGTGTGCCATTCGAATGTTCAACTAAAAGATGAAGCTTTAAGGATCCAACTTTCCGAAGATGATGAACAATTAGATAATCAAGGTCACAATTCAAATGAAGGAGAGCGAATTGATGCCAATGAAGAAGGAACAGTCAACATTGGAAACCAGTTAGAACCAGATCATGGGAATCAAAATAATGGCAATAAAGAGGAAATGCCTAATATGAAAGGTCAGGTGTAGATTCAACTGGAAAAGGCTACTAATTCAGAAAAGCAAAAAACTAATTCAAGTGATTCTGATGAGTCTTCGAATTGGAAATGCAAAATGATGATAAAGATAATTCTTCATCAATATCGTGAAGTGCAAAGTGATGAAGAAGAATAGTTACCAACAATGGAAAAGCTTTTTCAGCAAATGGATTAGCCAACTTGATTTCCTATTAAATCCACAAGAAAAGGCAAATCAGTATTTATGCAGTGCTACATAGTGTGCACAAGATTGATAACATCAACATAATTCCCAACTCGAATCAAACAAGAAAAATACCAAATGTGTTTCCAATGTCAATGCAAGGACACTGAAAATCAATTGAGGATAACGAAGTCAATGTGGAGAATTTTGAAGATAATATTGAAGTTCAATTGAGCAATACAAAGGCCAGTTTAGACAATGAAGTTGTGAAGGAGGTAAATTACTCAAGGACAATGCCTTCTTTGATATCAGAATAACTACTATGTCACATTTAATGAAAAAACTTGTCTAAGACTTCTTGTGAACTGAAATTAACAGACAAGGGTAAAACTGATCTATATGAATGTTTCACATTCAATATATAGTACACAATGGAAGGTGACGAAGTTTACAAAATAGAAACTGGGAATTGTTATTTTATTAGAGTTTTCAGTTTGTGGCTCAATATATTGAAGATAACAATAATGTTGAACGTGATAATCTACAAAAAAAACATCGTGGAGAAAGTTTAAGTGAAATGGATATCATCATTCTTTGTAAACATCTCGTTCACTCTATTTTATTGGAAACGAATATTCACTCTGAATATCATTTGTTATTTCCAAAGATGATTAGTTCGAGCTCACTAGTTCCTGTATTTAGTTTTGATCAGCGATATTTAGACCATGTGAAATCTCAACAATTCAAATGTCAAACTAATGGTCATTATTGAAGCATTTGGATTGAACAACAAAGTGCTTATTCAACAACATGATATAAACTTCAAGCCAATGCAAAGTTAAGAGAGTAAGTTAAATACGAGATGTGGAATTAAGTTAAGAGTGGATTGAACTTGTGTAGTCCAGTGTCTTCCATTTAGGAATATAGACAAGATTTAGGTGAAGACTGGTTTTAGATGATATGTGCTTCCAATAGTAGCAAGGAAATTTCCACTGAAAGACTTTGTATTGGGTTCATAATTTCTAGTGATTTTAGAGCCCCATGAAGAAGAACTTTGATCTTCTAAGTTAAAGGCATATGAGTTTTGAGATAGTAAACCAAGAGTCTACAATGAAACGTCAAGTAATGTGACATCGACATAGCTTGCATACGAGTGAATAGAAGAGGCTCTTGAATGGTATTGTAGTGATTTTTAAAAGGCTTCACTTCAAGGCCCTATATATCGATTCTCATCAAAACGACAATTCCTAAGGCATAAAGCAACACCCAGAAATTGTGCAAAGAACAAGAATACTTCTATGATTTTCGTGTTTTGATTGACCATAACAACAATATGAGCTCAAGAACCATAAATCCAAGTATTGAGCAACTTTGAAGACGGAGTGATTGAAAAAATTTTAAATATTCATCAGAATCTAAATATGCTACAGATGTGACATTAACGGGAGGAGGCGGGAGAGAATCTACAATGGAGGGACCGCATACAATATAAATGGTACTGAATATGTAAATGATGTTTTTTTTTGTGCATGTCTTAATTCTATTTACTGATATTACCTAAACTTTCATGTTGTTCAAAAAATTTTGTGGCTGAATCAACCACAGTATCAAGAGCTACAGTATTTACGATTCCATCACCTCCAGTTGTGGAATCTTGGAGGTTCATACGTCAGACCTTTTTGGGAGCCTGAGAAGAGGATGGCTTGCTCCTTCTAGGGGCAGGTTGCTTGCGAGGCCTCTTAGTGGGAAGGTTGGTCCTATCAAGGGGTTTAATCCGATGAGCAGCGGGTTCACCCTTGTGAAGTCTACAAAATCGCTCCCTCATTCTATATAGAATTTGAAAATCTTTGGGCATTATGGTGACCCGCTTGGCATGGATGGAAAGCAAAAAGGAATCTTCAAAAGAAAGAGCCAAATAGTCCTTTGTGGATTCCTGCAAACACTTCAATGCTCCAGGTGTGAAGCTGACATCACTCTGCAGATTATCTCGGGTAATCAGATGAACAATTATGTGGAAAGGGCTCTTGGTATCAGGAGCAGGGTGGATCTTTGATATTTCTTAATCTCATAGAGCCATATGCTCCTGTTACACCTGGTTTGCTATAGAGGATTAACAGCAGGGGTACTAGTGGATATAGTCCCAAGAGAGAAGAAATCCCTCTGGTTCTGTTTGACCCTAGACATGAGGGTAGTATAGGACGTATTGGTCTTGTGCGAGTGTAGACAATGAAAGTAATGAAAGAGAAAGCTAACGGTGCACAGAAGCAATATGTACGATCGTAATATTGCTCTTGTGCGCACGCAGAAGGAGACATAGATAAGGGAGGAAAGAGGGCGTGCAGAGAAACGATATGGCATGAAAATCGGAAGAAAACCAGTGAAACTAACTCCAAGCTCACGAATATGTGTACTCGATTTTTTTCCGCACGTGTGTGGTCGCACATGCGATCGCAGGCGGCCTTCACACCTGTGTTAAAAGTTCTTGAACCAGACATCGACATGTGTCATACTCCATCGAATCAGAATATGACACATGGCTTTTGTACGGCTTCACGTGTGGAGGATTTTAAGCGAATCATCGTACGACACATGTCATACTCCAACGAATCAAAATCGGACACATGTCTTTTGTACGGCTTTACATGTGTGGAGGATTTTGAGCGAATCATCATACGACACGTGGGCATTTGACCATTGACTTGCATGTGTGAGATGACTATAAAGGGCACGATCCCCGAAAGGTTACCTCTTTCAACTTTCTCGGGTCTCTGCGTGCGTATTTTATATCTATTTTCGTCACATATCACTTCTGTGCTCGTCCTATTTGTTCCCTTATTGTAACATCTTTCTTTGTGTGCACAAGAGCGATATGTCATTCGTACATATTGCTTTTGTGAATTCGTAGTGTTATCCCTTCATCTTCGGTTACTCCCCTCTCGCATAGAACTGATACTATTCAATGGCTTCCTCCTCTGGTCCTAGTCGTGAGCGTTTGTTGTCCAGTTTTCTCTCTGAGTTTTATATAAATGAGCGCATAGAGTACTTCAAGTCCCTCTTCAGGCCTTTTCTAAATGTGTTCAATATGGCACAACAGAGTCTTGATGTTTTTTATGACCAATATATTAGATTCAGGGATATAGTTAGTATTCCCTCCAATCTCTGTGTCTAATTTGTCGTTTATGCATTTCACGGATCTTGTACATACTCTTTCACATTATAAGCAGCGACTAGACAAGATGTACACTAAACTTTTTGATCAATTTAAGAATTCTAGTGAATGTAATGTTTGTAATCGGAAATGTCATTTTCTAGAGTATCAGATCGGATTTGTGTTTTCCCTTTTGGCACAAATCCCAGTAGAGTCAAATACTTCAATTCCTGATACTAAGATCCTTTTATCCTCCACTACTGAACATTCTATAAAGGATATCAGCTCTTGGTTGATACTCCTGATAAAGACAATGAATATTTGAGTGTAGATACTAATATGTTGAGGGATGCTTTCATTGGCTCTAATGCCAATACCGAGCAAAATATTGCTAGTGTGCATTCTAAATGCTTTTTTGATTTGCCAAAATATTATATAAATGAAGATCTGTATATTACAAAGACAAATTTATGTGTTTTTTTTAATTATTGTGAGGATGAGGTGCTTTGTGTATTGTTAAGCACCATTACTGAGTTCTCTGACATTGTTGATTTTGAAACCGAAGACTTAGTGTTGGGCATTGACTATGATGATGAGGAGGGAATTCTAACTGGTGAGTAATGTTTGTCCTAGGCTATGGCAAACGTTAGTGCTCATGGACGAAGTTTGCCTTCTGATGAGGAGTTTATTTCATTCCAAGCCCAGCTGGGATTCCCTCGTCCATCGGTTATGAAATTTGTTGATGACTCTTCTTCAATGGGTGGTCACAATATACATCATCCCGATCTTGTTGCAACAGATGATGATGAATGTGTAAGTTTAAAAGTTTTACTGTACGTTTGTTTATCTGATGTATGTGTTTTGCTGAATTTAATTTGTGCTAAAAACTCCAATTGTGTAATTGCAGAATACAGTTTTTATCGATGACTTTGCTACTCGTCGAGGGGGCTTCAGACAACATTCATCATCTTTCCACAGGGACAGTGGCCTCGGTCACTACTTGAGGCACTTTCAAAATACTGAAATTTGCATTGCTCATTCCAAATTCAGTCCAGTTGGAGAGACAATGATAATGGCTGTGAAAGCCTTATCTTATCATTTAGGTGGACATAAATTTGTGAGAGCAAATAAAATAATTTTTGTGAAGAGATCTTATGTTTTAGACATATTAGGATTTGTAGATGGGAATACAGAAAAAAAATTTATCATTGTATTTAATGTTTATTTTTTTTCGGTCTAAATGACCATCCATTTGAAAGTCTTGATCTAGTGGTATCCAAGTCTCACTCATTTTCTTAAATCTTTAATAACTGAAGGCTAGACTAAGCATTTGTTTCTCAATATGGTAATGAAAAATCATTGAAGATCTTTTTATCCTACATTCTATACCTCCATTTGTCTTAATGTCCCAGCCTTGATCCATAAGGTTTGATAAAATATCGTCCGATAAATCTTTACAAACAAATAAAGTTGGTGTCCTGAGGTAGAGATGATCCCGTCAACAAGTTTGGTCTAGGTTATCAATTGAGCTCTTCTCCTTTTGCTATCACATGGCATGGCTTTGGAGCTAGATCCAGGAGGGATCTAGGATTGGTTGGGTGGTTTTGCTCCATGAGTCTCTCTTGTTGTGTTTTTTCCTATCCTCATCTTAGTGGTGTTCCTTAGTGGTCTTTACATTGGTATTAGAGCCCGACTAAGATGCGGTTTAGGATGGGATGAAGACAAGTTCTACATCAAATCAAAATTGGAACGCACTTGGATTCGCATCCCAGATGGATTGCTATTTTCTTTTTTCAAGAAAAATTGGGTTTGGATTCACTAACTCGTGTGAGGCATGCTTTTCAAACTTGGTAGTAGATGCTCTTCTCCTTGTTTGATTTTATTAGAGATGATATGGATTAGTGTCAAATTCATTCTTATTTTTTTTGAAGCCTTGAAAAAATTTCCATTTGAAGTAGAATGATCTGCATGAGTAGATCCACTTTAACATGTTGCAAAGGTCTACCAACAACAATCACTATTGTGGAAGAGCAATAGAAAACAAGACAATCATATTTATTCAATTTATAGACACGTTACTTCAATAAGAGAAAGCCCTGGTTGGATATCAATATAGATGTTGTGAAAGAATAATAAGAACAATTATTTGCAAAATGCAAATATTTTAGAATTCATGTATAGAGTCTTTATTTTAATAAAAGAAAGCCCAAGTTGGGCTCCTACATATTGACAATGAGAAATATGTTATCTTTAAATGTCACTCTATTGACTCATTATTGCAATAAATTGGAGCCTATTTCTCTATCAATACATTTTAATAATTTCTATACATTGTATAATATTTCTATGTTTTGCTTTTTGTAAGTGTTGTGTCTTTGTTCAAGATGACTACATCCTCATTAGCGTTAGACATATCACGAGACGGTGTCCTTGCTTGAGCTGTTGCCCTAGCCAATATGCTAAGGATGATCTCATGTCGAAACTTGTACACTTCATTTGTTGTATAATCACGGAGGACGAACTGCAATAAAATATATCATATATTAGATGAAGATTTATGATAAACAATTATAATTATTTAATGAGAAAAGAAACTAAATAACTCACCTTCGAAATATCAACATCCTCTTGAATATTGTACCACTCAAAAATAACTTTGCTTGAAGAGAGTACACAATGCACAACTAAATGAGTTATTTTGCTAGGGTGTCTGCAGTACGTTCAACTAATTAAAAATGGGAGGTAGAAACTAACACTAAACAAAGAAGATAAAACGTAAAATCTTTTGAAACATGAAATGGTGGAGGCCTCATTTTTTTAAGCCCTTATAGTTTTTTGGTAATTCACATAAATTTTGAATTTTAAATTTAAATATTAATTAATAAATTGTAAGATACTGCATTTGGGCAAATATTTCAAATTTGAACCGAGTGAGGCAAAATATTTTAAAAAATTTCAATTCAAAATGCCAAAAAACACAAACATTAATTGGGTGTAATTTGTTATTATAAATAATCATTCTTAAATTAGATAAATTAACAAATTTAAAAAGCATTAATTTTTTTAACTTTAAAAAATACGATTCAAAAGATTTTGATCAAAGTTGCAACCCACGATTCGGAACGCATTCCGGATGGCGATTCTGATCACGTTCCGGATCGCGTTCCTGAATTTCCCATTAGGATTTCCCGGAATGTTTTTTTTTTTTTTTGTTGAAATTTTTTTTAATGCCAATATGGGTATCAAATGGAAGGGTTTTTCAAGAGCAGTCCATTTATCAAGTTTGCCACCATTTTCAAGACCATTGTCGTCCATTTTCAAAGCATTGAGTATTCTACCATTAAGTTATTTTTCACCATTAAATCATTTTCTACAATATTGTGTGAAATGAAAGCATATTGAATCTCTCTCTCTCTCTCTCTCTCTCTCTCTCTCTCTCTCTCTCTCTCTCTCTCTCTCTCTCTCTCTCTCTCTCTCTCTCTCTCTCTCTCTCTCTCTCTCTCTCTCTCTCTCTCTCTCTCTCTTTGAAGTTTGTAGAAATTAGAATGTGAGAATTACCTACTAAAGTAGACCATGCTGGAACAAACCAATCGAAACACAAACCTTGAAGAGACACAATGTAAAAACGTGAAAATATATAATGTCGAGCTCAAGGCCAGTGGATGATTCACAAATATGGAATGTACAAAGTCATCTACAAATTACCTTGCTACTCTTTTATCGAATATCCACAAAGAACTCACAAAAGAGCTTCATGAGGCTCTAGTATAGTATATGAATGATGTAGATGATGGGGGCCTTGAGTGTAGTTTAACTTTATGATTGCTTCTTTGTCAAAATATACAAATTGTACATCCATCAAAAAAGTTGTGACAAGCATTCACATAGAATATGGATCATATATCAACTTGGTCTCTCTTACCATAGCATCCAACTCACCAACAAGGCTTCCCAATCATGGATTACTCCTGCTTGCTACTTCATGTTATCAATTTTCCACTTTGGCTTACCAAGCTAACCTTTTCCCTGACATCCTTCACCTTGTGACGCCATTATTGCATTGCTGCCAATAACAAGCTAGTATAAATGTCTCCCCAATTGTGACATTTCTCCCTTTGCAAAAGCATGTAAAGCAATCGTAACCACCGAGTCTGACAATGTCATTGTCGATTCTCACCTTGAGATGCCGCTCCAAGTGTCCCTGACCTTGGTAGGTTCTAACTTTCGAGAAGTTGAACTAGAAGCCCCATGCCATTCCACCATATTCACCAACATATCATGACATAATGTTCGAATCTCACTTGTGATTCGTTTCCCTCTCTCAAATCTTGCCAATCAAGAGTCTCACGATGCTCCTTCCTCCTCCTTCCTTTGAGCTTTCAAAGGTTCTAGCTATGGCAGAAGGGGTTCATGGCCACCCCACCATTTAGCATTGGAAGCGTTTACAGTTAGGTGATTTTTTCTAGAACCCCAATAAATTCATGTTGTTTGTTTTGTAGAAGGATTAAAATTCAGATTGTTGTAAAATAGCAGAGGAATCGACTACCATTGTAGGAATTCAAGATCTAAATGGCTATTGAAACTCTTCAGACGACCATCATAAGTTCTCTCTTGACTTATGCTCATCAGCATAAGTTTTCTTTGGACTTGTGCTCAACATAAGTCCTCTCTCGACTTATGCTAAGCATAAATGCTCTCAACATAGGTCCTCTCTCAACCTATGCTCAACATAAGTGCTCATTGCTCAACACTGGACTTATGCTCAGCATAAGTGCTCTCAACATAGGTCCTCTCTCAACCTATACTCAACATAAGTGCTCATTGCTCAACATAAATACCCATTGCTCAACACCGGACTTATGCTCAACATAAGTACTCATTGGACCTATGCTCAGCATAAGTGAGGGATGGCCTAGCATAACTGTTCATTGGACTTATGCTCAACAAAAGTACTCTATGGACTTAAGCTCAAACCTATGCTCAACATAGGTCCTCATTGGACTTATGCTTAACATAAGTTTTTTCTCGACGAGAGACAACCTATAAATTACAAATTAAAAATCTAAAATAAAAAATAGAAAAAATCTATTTTATTTTTACAAAAACCCCAAAAAAACCTATAATTAATAAAAAATAATTAACTAATTATAACTGATTAATTAATTAAAAACAAAAATTAAAAATTAAAATCAAAAAATCAAGAAATTCAATAAAAGGTAAAATTAAAAAACGTAAAAATCCCAAAATATCAAAATTAAGAAATATTTAAAAAATCTAAATATCAAAAATATTAAAAATATTAGAAAAATCAAAAAAACTAAAAAATAGTAAAAATATAAAAATATGAAAAAATCACTAAAATCACAAAATCTAAACATCAAGAATAATTTTTTTTTAAAATAATAAAATAATAAAACAATAAAAAATAATTTTTAAAAAAAAATTAAATATCTGAAAACTTAAAAATTTAAAAAAATAAATCTAAAAACTGAAAAATTACAGAATTAAAATAGATAGATTATAAAAGTTACAAAAATGAAGTGGTGCAGTAATCTTTAGATTGGAAATTTTGTTCTACTTCTAGATTAAAAAAATATCTACTTAAGATCTACGGTGGCTCCAATATATACAAATTTAGTTACTCAAGATCATGTAGTGGCTCCAACATATACAGATATTGGTAGACCTACTAGTTCTTATCCAAATGTTCTAGTTGAAATTTTTTATTGCATTGTAAAAATATTTAACACAAGTATGTATATGGACATTTTAGTTTGTTTTATAAGATGATTGTATTTATTTTAAAAATAATTGTTTTGTCAAAATGATTTTAGAAAATTTTGTGTTATTTTTTATTGATAATTTAAATTAGTTAGATAAATAAATTTTTTAAAATTTAAAATTTGTAATTTTTTTTTAAATGTTAAAATATTAACATTAAATTACACGCAAGTTTTTAAAAATATATTAAAATCTTTTGAATCGTATTTTTTAAAATAAACAAATTGAAGTTATTTAAATTTTTAAATTTATCAAATCTAAGAATGATTATGTATAATAACAAATTACACTCAATTAATGTTTGTGTTTTTTGGCATTTTGAATTGAAAATTTTTAAAATATTTTGTATCACTCGGTCCAAATTTAAAATATTTGTCGATTGTTGTTGGTAGATCTTTACAACATGTTATAAGCTCATGTATTTTTCGTAGCTGCAATTAGAAGAAAAAATCGTTAGTGGACCTGTATTTGTATACAACTTCATTTTGAATCAACTCATTCTCATATGCAATAGTTATAAACTACTTACGATTCTTCCATTGATAAAGAATCTGAAATAATCAGGTGATCTGATATAATTGAGACGCCAGTGCTCTTCCATCTCAATTATAGTTAAAAATTCTTTATTGTATTTGATGTTTATTTATTTTCAATCTGAATGACCATCCACTTGAAAGTCTTGATCTAGTGGTAGCCAAGTCCCACTCATGTTCTTAAATATCTAATAACTGGATCTACTGGTAGCCAAGTCCCACTCATCTTCTTAAATATCTAATAACTGGAGGTTAGACTAAGCATTTGTTTCTCAATATGGTAACGAAAAATCATTGAAGATCATTTTATCCTACATTCTATATCTACATTTGTCTTAATGTCCAAGCCTTGATCCATAAGGTCTGATAAAATATCGTTTGATAAATCTTTACAAACAAATAAAGTTGGTGTCCTTTGGATAGTTGTACTTGAGAATAAATCAGCAAACATATATAAAGAGACAATCCAGCTTAGAGGAACAATCTTCAATCTGATACTAATCTTCATTGCATTCTTCACATCTAACAATAGCTTGCATCTAAAGGATTCAAAAACAATACTATGATGAGTAGGCCACCCAACACGCTGAAAACTTGGCAATGGTATCTCACATCTAGATTTTATTCCACGTCGAGGTCTGTTGGTGACTAATGACCTTGAGAGGACCCGAACACTCTAATTGAGACATATGGAGTAGTGCATGTACATGTGACAAATATAGATAGGAAAAATGCATGAAGAGTTGTGAACTATTTATAGTTGACCTGCATGAGGATTGCATGGGCTCATGCACGAAATCCTACTCTCTATATATTGGGGTAGAGATGATCATGTCGAGGACTTTGGTCTAGGTTACCAGTTGAGCTCTTCTCCTCTTGTTATCACATGGCATGGCTTGAGGGCTAGATTCGGGAGGGATCTAGGATTGGTTGGGTGGTTTTGCTCCATAGTCTCTCTTGTTGTATTTTTTTCTATCCTCATCTTAGGGGTATTCCCTAGTGATCTCTACATTGGTATCAGAGCCCGGCTAAGATGCGGTTTTGGATGGGATGGAGACAAGTTCTACATCAAATCGAAATTGAAATGCACTTGGATTCGCATCCCAGATGGCATTAGAGAAAATTTGGCCTTGAAAAGGGCCCTATAAGGATTGCCACGTAGTATGACAATATTTTGGCAATGTAAAATACTAACATATAATCTTTGTTTGCTCGCAATCCTTCCCACATAGTCTTCGATTATTAGCTATTATGCGCATAGTATAGTCTGTGGCTGAAAAACATCATAACTTTGAACAACAGCTTGGATTGAGACGATTATAGTGCCATTAGAAAGCCCTTGACGAGGGCTTTTCAACAACACCCATTATGACCCAGTTCTAAGCGACGATGAAGAACTTATGGCCGGTCAAAGTTTTTGTTGGTCAACAATTGGTCAAGTTGATTGACAAGTTTGACCGGGTTGATCAAGTGTTGACCAACCCAAGCTTTGACTGGCCATAACGTCTTCACCGTAGCTTGGAGCTAGGTCATGTTGGGTGTCGTCGAAATGCGCTCGTCAGGTCAAACAATATCAGGTTGACCAAGTGTTGACATCCCAAAACTTTGACGAATTTGTACAAAGTTTTACTGTCACATAAAAAAACCATCTGGTTGGTACTATCATTCACAAATTCCTATCATTTGAGAGTTCCAACTCTTAGGAATAAGGCTCTTTAAAGTACAAATGTGAACCAAGTATCATTCTCATTCCATGTCACAATCTACAATAACAAATAGGTCAACTCATGGTCCCATATATATTAAAAATAAATTCAATTTAATGAATTCAATAAACTGGTGCTATGCGATTTTCTTACAGGGATTATTAACCAATCCAAAACATAATCACATTTATCTTCTCAAGAATCTTTGCAACGGGTGCAAAGGTCTCCTCATAATCAAGACCATGGATTTGAGCAAATCCTTTGGCACATAATCTTGCTTTATGCTTGTTGATGGTGCCATCATGATTGAACTTGATCCGAAATACCCACTTGTAACCAATCACATGCTTGTTGGAAGGAGGATCCACAAGCTCCCAAGTATTGTTGGTGATCAATGCATCATACTCTTGCTTCATGGCATCATACCACTCCTTGGTATTGAGTGCCTCTTGTACATTCTTTGGCTCTTCATGAGAGACATAAAAAACATAATTAGTGGAATCAAGATCCACTTGTTTGCCTTTGTCAACATATGAGAGCCTCTTAGGCTCGGATCTATCTCTCATGGATCTTCTTGGTGAAAAAATACGAGGAGAGTCTTCTTCAAATCTCGACCCCATCACATCATGATTGTCTTCAAAATCAATAATTGATGATGCATCCATAGATTTCTTGATCTCGGCCTCTTCAAATGATGAGTGTTGATCTTCATGAAAGACAACATCTCTACTTTCAATAACTTGAGAAGTAGAGAGTATAAAGACTCTATAGGCCTTCTTGGTGGATGAGTATCCAACCATGATCCCTTTGCATGCACTAGGATCTTCCTTCTTCCTTGTTTCCAAGGGAATATGGACAAAGCATAAGCATCCAAAAACTCTAAGGTGATCAACCTTAGGCTTCTTCAAAAATAAGATTTCATATGGTGACTTTCCTCCAAGAGCTATATGTGGGAGCCTATTGCAAAGATAATTTGCACAATTAATGGCTTCTCCCAAAAAATCTTTTGGCAAAGATGCCTCAATTCTCATAGATTTTGCACATTCACATAGAGATCTATTCTTTCTCTTGGCCACTCCATTTTGAGATGGAGAGTAGGCACAAGAAAACTCTCTTTTAATGCCTTCAAGCTCACAAAATTCTTGAAATTTATTGGAGATATATTCACCACCTCCATCACTTCTAAGAGCTTTAATCTTGAATGAGAATTGCTTCTCTACATAAGCTTTGAAAATAAGGAAATGATCAAACACCATAGATTTTGAAGCAAGAAGATATATCCAAGTGAATCTTGTGTAATCATCAATGAAAGTAACAAAACAAGTGGCTCCTCCCTTGCTTGTAGTTGATGAGAAATGCACATCCGAGTGGATTAACTCCAAATGATGCTTGCTTTTGATAGAAGATCTTGTAAATGGCTTTTTGTGAGATTTAGCAATAGCACAAGCCTCACAAGGCTTGATCTTCTTGGAGAATGACTTTGGCAAGCCAATAGCTTTGGATTCTTTGAACATAGAGAGCATGGATTTGTAGTTGGGATGTCCCAACCTCCTATGCCATAATTCCTCCATAGAGAGCTTGTTCACAAGAGCAACATTACAAGCATTCACATACTCATTTGGATCTAGTTTATAGATGCCACCAAATCTAGATCCTAATCCAAGTATCTCATCATTCTTCTTGATAGTGCAAGTATCAACATTGAATTTTACATCAAGGCCATTATCAAGCAATTGGCCAACACTAATAAGATTCTTGGTAAGCTTAGGTACATAAAGAACTCTAGAGAGAGAAAGAACTTTAGAGGATGCAAGCTTCAAGGGAATGTTCCCTATGCCTTCAATAGGACATTCAAAATCATTTGCAGTGTATATTGAATTCTTCACTCCATCATAAGGTGCAATAGAAGAGAAAGAGTCCTTGGAGCTACACATATGTGAAGAGGCTCCACTATCAATATACCATAGGCCGTCCTTCTTGAAAGGAGTAGATGAGAAACTAGAGACCATAAGAGATCCCTCTCCATCACTTGCAATAGTGTCTTCCTTCTCATTGGTAATATTGGCTTGCTTGAGTTGATTTTTTTTTTTGAAGCAATTGGTGGCATAATGACCTTTCTTGCCACAATAAAAGCACTTGATCTTCTTCTTCTTCTTGAGCTTGGATGATGAAGCATTAGAGGAATCATCTTCCTCCTCATCTTTGTCTTTGGATTTGACTTTGTCCTTGCTTGAGGATAGTTAATGTTGGTTCTTGCTCCTCTCTTTGTGCTTATCCTTGACAAAAAGAGCTTTGCCATTATTATGAGTGAGAGAAAGCTTGTCCATCCTCAAGAGCTTATACTCTTGTCTTGATTCTTCTGAAATTAGCACACTTTGGAGAGCCTCCAAACTTGGTAGCTCCTCCTTAATGGCATAGGATTGGACAAGATTATCAAATTTACTTCTCAAGCCATTGAGAATGACTTGAACTAGCTCATTTTAATTGATGGAATCACCAATACAAGCAAGCTCTCTATGAATATCTTTTACTCTCAAAACATAACTAGATGCACTCTCATCACTCTTTTGGCTACTTTGAAAGATTTGATTCCTAAGAGTGAGAAGCCTAGAGGTATTCTTAGCCTCATAGATAGTCTTGAGACAATCCCAAGCTTCTTTGGCTGTTGTACAAGTACCTATCTCCCTCAATATCTCATTAAAGACATTCATCTTAATGTAGTGGAGAGCCATCCTAGCTCTCTTTTTGTAATTTTGAACCTCTTGAAGAACTTGTGGTTCTTCTTCAAGGCCAAGAACTATGTCCATCACGTCTTGAAGGATCAAGATGGACTCCATCCTCATTTTCCAAATTGAATAATTTGAAGTGGTCAATCTTTCACTTGGTTCCAACAAGGATGAACCCATTGAAGACATTTGAAGTGAAGGAAACTCAGATGATGAACAATAAATGTTGTTACACACTTTCAATAGGATCCAATAATTGAGTACTATGTCCTCCTATGAAAGATCTTACAATAATTTGTGAATTGATTCTCACTAGCTACACAAATCTCTCTAAAACAAGATCTATTTCACATCAAATGATGGAGTATAGGCAAAGTTAGGATCCAACACTCTTAGCACATGTGAAATACACTAAGAAACCAAATTTGACTCAAATACAATGATATTGCATGAAACAAAATGGCTAAGATCTCAAAACAGTGCCTAGATCACATATAGATGAGATTGGCAAGCATACAACTGTGATTTTGGATCAACCAAGCAATCTCTTGACCAAACCAAATGTGTCCACCTAGGTCTAGGTGCCCTACCTAACCCTCTTCAAAAGCTTATAGCTTTTGATTGGCTCAACCAAATGGAATGAAACTGATTGCAACAGAAACTAGACAAAAATAGCTTCAAAACAAGCTATCAAGCAAGATAAATGGATCAAACATGAGAGAGAACTTCCAAACTGAAATTGGATGTTCTTCACACATGTCTGAGCACCTGATTCCGTACAGTACCAGGTCAGACCCAATCAATGTCCTTTTGATCTCTTTTGATCCAAGATTGAACAAGATAGCTAGGAAAATGGGCCTTGACAATTTCTAGCTCAAGATTGATGAAAATTTTTCACTTAGATAGATCAAAATGCATGGTAACCTTGGGTAGGCTCTGATACCATGTTGATTTTCACACGTGTGGACTGCCCACTACATGTACTTGTGATCTCCTAAGGTGTGTAGATGCACCAAGATCAAGACTAGATTGAGATTCAAGATCAATCTTGTATCCTATGGCAAAAACACACTACTACATGCATTCAATCACTTCCAACTCTCACTCACACGTGTGGGAAGTATTCAAAAAATAATCTAAGTAAAAACAAGCTGCTCTCATATTGCTGCAGCCAAGATGGCTAATGAGCTAACATGGCTCAAACAGTTTCTAGAAGGACTGGGAGACAGCACCAATGATCCCTTGATGTTGTACATGGATAACGCCTCTTCTATTCATCTAAGTAAAAGCATATATTGTTGCGCCGGCGCCTCAAAGGGGCGCTGGGACTTGAGCGGTTTCCCCAACACACGCTTAGGTCTAACATTCATCCATCATCACTTACGTAAAAGCCAACTCAGAAATGTAACAAGCTTAACCATTCAGACTTAAGAAAATTGGAATCCCAACCAACCCGAAAGCCAACTCAGAATCCGTCCCCAAAAGGTATCCAAAGGCAAAGACAAGCCACACATGAAACCCAAGGCATAGTGGTCGCCAAACTGACCAATTGGCATAGCGGCAAGCCCCATGTCGATGACAGGGACCCTTAGGCGCCAGCGACGCAAAAAGGTTGTAGTAAGGGTCCCGGAGGCGAAACCTAAATGGTAATCATCCCCAAGGATCAACTTTATTAGATCTGGAAGAGGCTACATTCATACATAGACTGACCGGTCTCGGGGCCATGAACACTTGTTGGGCATTGTGCCTAGCTCGTGTTGGTAGAGGGAGCTAAGACCTGGCGACTGGATTCCTGGCGCTGGTTGAGCTGCCCAAGTTTTTGTTTGTCTGACTCCCCCTATAGTTCTGGTGTGATTCGGCACACCCCCTCTGTCATGAACATAGTGCTTTCTGGTAAAGCACGCTTTTTAGGACTTAGTTTTGATTTTGCTGATTACGCCTGACAAGCCTGGCAGAATCAGTCTAGGCAGAATGAACTTGCTTCCTAACTAGGCCATGACTCGAGCTCCAGAGCTAGCTCATGACTTGTGACTGCTTGACTGACTCACCACAGATCGGAGGCTCAGTCGTCGACGTTCTAACTTGCTTTGGGACATTAGGAAACGTCACCCCTTAGAGTCTTACAGGGCATGCTGGGTGCACCCGAGTCAGCTTTACGACATATCCCCTCTTAGTAACCAAAAACTACTTAAGATATGGGATTTAACTCTGAACTGATGAACATGTGCATGTGCTGATTTTAACCTGGTACATGTGAATCATGATGTACTTGTTCTCACTTTATTCAAGAAACGATCAAGGTTTTATTGGAATGGGGACACGTGACCACTATGAGGTGCTCACTATGAGTGACCACTATGAGGTGCTCACTTTGTTTGAGAAAGGAACAAGGCTTTATTGGAATGGTGAGGCAATGATTACCTGAACAGGTCGTGTTGTAAAGCTACCTTTACATAGCTTTACTTCCGATGCCACTGGCGCGAGCATTGTCCCTGGCGCCAGCAGCGCCCCTGCTGCTCCCGACTGTAGCGCAGGCATCCCAAAGGGAGCCGGGAACCACGACTTAGCTTCCCAGCCTTCAACTCTTGCCATCCAAATCCACTTGACATACAAGCAGCCAACTCGCCAACAACGATCAGACTTGACCAGCTTGAAGTTCCGAAAACCAACATTGAGATCCAACCTGGCGCCATGCCAGATCGGGGGTCCTGATGTGGGTGACTTCCCTCCAAGCAAGCCGCCCGACCGACTCAGGGCGAGCTCCAACCAAGTCTCAGCCTCCCTTGCTGGAATGTTGTCATGGCTCTCGCCTTGGCATGCTAGCGCCCCGGAGACTAGGGTCGGCCACACACTTGAAATGTAACCTTCTCAGATTTATCAATAAAGTGGGATTTTTCTCAAACTGACTCTGATTACCTTCTGGGTTTCAGTGTTCGGTAAAAGCGCCAGTTGTAAGGCCGCTTTCAAAATTTTTAACTTGGCACATAGCTGAGGGTCGTATCCCGGGACGCCAGCGGTATGCCATCGGGACCATTCGGTCCGTGGCTCCAGCAGTATGCTGTCGGGACCATTTGGTCCAGGAACTGGTTGTTTCCATATCTGTCGCGGCTTGTGGTTCTCAGTGTTCCTTGCATGAATGTGAATGGGTTAAGCTCTTGGGGAATGGGCTCTAACCTGTCGGCTGAGTTGGATGGCTTGCTTGGGTGGATGTCACCTGTTTATGGCTGTCAAGTCTGGCATGGCGCCAGGTTGGCTTCCAGCGCTCGTGACGAAGCTTTTAGTTGGTTAAGTCTGATGTATGTCAGACCGCTTGCTTGGAATGGATATTACTCATTTGTAATGAAGCTTCGAGTTGGTTAAGTTTGATGTATGTCGGGCGGCTTGCTTGGAGGGAAGTCACCCACATCGGGACCCCCGATCTGGCATGTGGCCAGGTTGGATCTCAATGTTGGTTTTCGGATCTTCAAGTTGGTTAAGTCTGATCGTTGTTGGCGAGTTGGCTACTTGTATGGCAAGTGGGTTTGGATTGCAAGAGTTGAAGGCTGGGAAGCTAAGTCGTGGTTCCCGGCTCCCTTTGGGATGCCTGCGCTACACATTGCCTCAGTCACGGCCCACCACTTTTTGGTCGATAGCCCTTATAGCTAAACGATCGGCAGCTATACCGCACCGGCAGCTAACCACTCGTGCTTTACACCCGAATTGGGGCAGCATCTCTGTATCAATGGTTAACCCGTACAGTTCGAATATGTAGCCTCGCACCCCACAAGGTACAGATCATGCTTTCACCTACCTAGGAAGCACTTTGCCTCGTCCGTCCTACGTGCAGACAGTGCCAGGCCCGAACCACGAGAACTGACCGTGCTTACACCTCAAGGGCAGCACTTTGACTCATTAAGTCCCCCGTTCTGCCAACCACCCTGACCATGGACGCACCCATGCTTACATTGTGGGCAACACCTTGCACAACAGTTGTCTTGATGAACCCCAAACTTTCGCCATTTCCGTGAGATCCGCATAGCTGACCGGCTAGTCGGCTCTAATACCACATGTAGCGCAGGCATCCCAAAGGGAGCCGAAAACCATGACTTAGCTTCCCAGCCTTCAACTCTTGCCATCCAAACCCACTTGACATACAAGCAGCCAACTCGCCAACAACGATCAGACTTAACCAACTTGAAGTTCCGAAAACCAACATTGAGATCCAACCTGGCGCCATGTCAGATCGGGGGTCCCGATGTGGGTGACTTCCCTCCAAGCAAGCCGCCCGACATACATCAAACTTAACCAACTCGAAGCTTCGTTACAAACGAGTAACATCCATTCCAAGCAAGCGGTCTGACTTACATCAGACTTAACCAACTGAAAGCTTCATCACGAGCGCTGAAAGCCAACCTGGCGCCACGCCAGACTGGACAGCCATAAACAGGTAACTTCCACCCAAGCAAGCCATCCAACTCAGTTGACATGTTAAAGCCTGTTCCCCAAGAGCTTAACCCATTCACGTTCATGCAAGGAACACTCAGAACCACAAGCCGCGACAGATATGGAGACAACCAGTTCCCGGACCAAATAGGCGCCGGCGCAACAGCAACAGGGACGCTACTGGCGCCGGGGACAATGCTGGCGCCAGTGCCGCCGGAAGTAAAGCTTGTAAAGGTAGCTTTACAATATCCACCGTACCTTTATAAAATTTGATATCTGAATCAAATGTCAGATTAAAGTAAATGTGTCTCCCAATTAAAATAACTATACATTTAAGGTAATGGCACAGTACTCAATTTACTGGCCACTTTTTATTAACACTGAAGCTGGCACACCACAATCGAAGGCTCAGCTTTTTGTACCGAAAAATTACATAACATAAAAATATCTCTTTGTCTGGCGAAATTTGGACCTAATAAGCTGACAAGTTTTTGTTGTGGAAAGGAAAGCTTGTTATAGGCTTTCTCTTGACAAGCAATGATGAGGAGACATAGTGAGTACGCTGACTTGTGTTACGTGTAAAGCAGTTGATCAACGAAGGACCTGTGGAAGTTGAGTCTTGCACGAGAGACTTGGTACTTCGAGCGGATGCTAAGGGACAGTTCGTATTGGAAATCGGACTAGTGCAAACTTTGGGTGCATGTGTCTGATTCAAAGAGAGCTACTTGAAGCCAAGCTGGATGTACACTTCTTGTTTTGACTATGAGACAACTGACCAGTGATGGAATTGTGAAAGTTAAGTTTTGCGTGACGGACATGGCGCTTCAAACGAACGCGAAGAGATAGTTCCTATGCGGAGCAAACTGGTGCGACCCCTTGGCTCTCCACGAGGTCAATGGTTACATTTGGATTCATTCAAAGACAACTACTTCAAGCTAAGTGAGAGGTGCATTGCGAAGTACTCAAAATTTGCCTACCTCAAAGAGCCAAAAATGAAAAGTATCAAGATCAGGCTGGGACAAGGAGAGAAATCAAGGTGCAGAAGCAACAAGGCACGGAGTGGACCATAAAGTGGGCAATCAAACGATAAATCCATTGGCTCAAGGAACCCTGATACCTGTGCGGAATTGATTAGATCTGGAGCTCAGGGAGCTCAACACTAAGTGCATCAAGGACAAATCAGGAGCTCAAAGGAGTTCCAATGTCAGAAGTCAGAAGCGACAGGGGCGAACATTTCACAGAAAGGCCTCTGTCACCAGTTAATAAGGTTCTTGGGTTTCACGAAAGCGATATAAAACCTACGCTTTTTCCAGACAAAGTGATATTTTCAAGTAAAGTAATTTTTCAGTACAAAGAGCTGAGCCTCCGACTTGTGGTGTACCAGCTTCAATGTTAATAAAAAGTGGCCAGTAAAATGACTACTGTGCCAAATAGCTCAAATGTATAGTTAATTTTAATTGGGAGACACCTTTACTTTAATCTGACATCTGATGAGGACATCAGATTTTATAAAGGTGGGGTGGATGTTGTAAAGGTAGTACCTTTACAAGCTTTACTTCCGGCGCCACCGGTGCCAGCATTGTCCCCGGCGCTTGGCAACCAACTTACCAATCTCCCTGGGAACCTGGAAGAATCTACTAATGTTCACAATCTTGAAGATGGATGCCTTCGATGTTATTTTGGGATTAAGCTGGTTTAACGAACATGTTGTGGCCTTCTTGGCAAAAGGGGTTAACCTTGTGTTATTATATAATGGTAGGGGACCTAGTGTCGTCAGAGTTGTGCCAGGGGACCAACTAGAAAAAAACGACACAAATGAACCAAATGGAGCCAACATTGCCTGCAGTTTCTACATCAAAGGTGAATTCAAGTGCCGATGCAGAGCTCAAGGAGCTCAACTTGTGTGACAAAGCGAAAGCTCACCTCTTTAACGAAGGACATCCAGCAGTGACAAACCAGTTGATGCGAGGTGAAATGGAGCCAACATTGCCTGCAGCTTCTACATCAGAAGTGAATCTAAGTGCCGATGCAGAGCTCAAGGAGCTCAACCTAGGCGACCAAACAAAAAATCTAGAGTCCTAGGGGACTCATCCAGACGTGCGACGAAAATGACATATTTGAGGCTGAAGGGAGCCGTAAGTACCTTTTTCTTTCATGTTAATAAAGTAAGCCGCATTTCTCATCGAGGAGTGAGCTTCAGTCTAATGCCTAAGTGCAGCAGCTTTACACAGGTTTTACGTAAGTGAACTAGATCCACACTTTTCTTGTGTTGGGTGCAAACACAATGTTTTTACTTCTCTTTATAGTTGGTCTCCTTTGGCCTGTGAATCAAGCCCGTGCCCTTGTATATGTGAATAAAGTCTGGCCGGTGAATTAAGCCCGTGCCAAGAGTCTTAGGTTCTAGTTTGGCCCTGATGAGGACATCATCTTTCTCAAACCAGGGGAGGATGTTGTAAAGCTGACTCGGGTGCACCCAACGTGCCATGTAAGACTCTAAGGGGTGACACTCTCTAAGGTCCCAGAGCAAGTTAGAACGTCAAGGACTGAGCCTCCGACCTGTGGTGAACCAGTCAAGTAGTCACAAGTCATGAGCTAGCTCTGGAGCTTGAGTCATGGCCTAGTCAAGAAGCAAGTTGATTCTGTCGCCGGGAAGGCTCTCGAGACCCTTGTCCAGGAGCCAGACTGATTCTGCCAGGCTTGCCAAGCTTAATCAGCAAAATAAAAACTAGGTCCTAAAAATCATGCTTTACCAGAAAGCACTATGTTTCAAACCAGAGGGGTGCGCCGAATCACAGCTAAACTATAGGGGGAGTCCGGCAGATAGAAACTTAGGCAGCGCAACCAGTGCCAGGAATCCAGTCGCTAGGTCTCACCTCCCTCTACCAGCACAAGCTAGGCATAATGTCCACCACGTGTTGGTGGCCCCGAGACCGGTCAGTCTATGTATGAATGTAACCTTTTACAAATCTAATAAAGTTGATTCTTAGAGATGATTACCATTTCGGTTTCGCCTCCGGGACCGGTCCAAGTGGAAGGACCCTTACTACAACCTTTTTACGTCGCCGGTGTAGCGCAAGCATCCCAAAGGGAGCCGGGAGCTGCGACTTAGCTTCCCAGCCTTCAACTCTTGCCATCCAAACCCAATTGACATACAAGCATCTAACTCACCAACAACGATCAGACTTAACCAACTTGAAGTTCTGAAAACCAACATTGAGATCCAACCTGGCGCCATGCCAGATCGGGGGTCCCGATGGGGGTGACTTCCCTCCAAGCAAGCCGCCCGACATAAATCAAACTTGACCAACTCGAAGCTTCATTACAAACGAGTAACATCCATTCCAAGAAAGCGGTCTGACTTACATCAGACTTAACCAACTGAAAGCTTCATCACGAGCGCTAAAAGCCAACCTAGCGCCACGCCAGACTGGACAGCCATAAACAGGTAACTTCCACCCAAGCAAGCCATCCAACTCAGCTGACAGATTAAAGCCGGTTCCCCAAGAGCTTAACTCATTCACGTTCATGCAAGGAACACTCAGAACCACAAGCCGCGACAGATATGGAGACAACCAGTTCCTGGACCAAATGGTCCCGACAGCATACCGCTGGCGCCACGGACCGAATGGTCCCGACGGAATACCGCTGGCATCCCGGGATACGACCCTCAGCTATGTGCCAACCTAAAAATTTTGAAAGCGGCTTTTACCGAACACTAAAACCCAGAAGGTAAACAGTGTCAGTTTGAGAAAAATTCCACTTTATTGATAAATCTGAGAAGGTTACATTTCAAGTGTGTGATCGACCCTAGTCTCCGGGGCGCTAGCTTGCCAAGGCGAGAGCAATGACAACATTCCAGCAAGGGAGGCTGAGACTTGGTTGGAGCTCCCCTGAGTCGCAACCTGCACTCCCCTATAGTATTGGTGTGATTCGGCACCCCCCCCCCCCCCCCCCCATACCAAGCACTCTACCCAAGCTGGTAAAGCACCAGTACCCTTACAAGCTTTACAACACTACCCTTACAAGCTTTAGTTCCGACGCCATCGGCGCCAGCTATGTCCTCGGCACCAGCAGCGCCCTTGCTGCTCCCGGCGCCAACGATGCCAATGGTGCCGACACTGCCTCCGGCGCCACTGTGACCTAAATCCAGCCGGCGCCAAGTTCCTATGGCTGCAAATCTTTGATCGGTTCTAGCGGAGTCCAGAGAGCTCAGATCGATGTGCAATCACCTCACACGATCTAGTCATGATTAAAGGAAGCCTGGGGATCAATAAAATCTAGAGAGAGAAAATGATTTTCTAGAAAGAGAAAATCCTAGAGAGAGAAAAACGTACTTTACCAGCTTGGGTAGAGTGCTTGGTATGAGGGGGGGTGCCGAATCACAGCAATACTATAGGGGAGTGCGGGTTGCGACTCAGGGCGAGCTCCAACCAAGTCTCATCCTCCCTTGCTGGAATGTTGTCATGGCTCTCGCCTTGGCATGCTAGCGCCCCGGAGACTAGGGTCAGTCACACACTTGAAATGTAACCTTCTCAGATTTATCAATAAAGTGGGATTTTCCTCAAACTGACTCTAATTACCTTCTGGGTTTCAGTGTTCGGTAAAAGCGCCAGTTGTAAGGCCGCTTCCAAATCTTTAAGTTGGCACATAGCTGAGGGTCGTATCCCGGGACGCCAGCGGTATGTCGTCGGGACCATTCGATCCGTGGTGCCAGCGGTATGCTGTCAGGACCATTTGGTCCAGGAGCTGGTTGTTTCCATATCTGTCGCGGCTTGTGGTTTTGAGTGTTCCTTGCATGGACGTGAATGGGTTAAGCTCTTGGGGAACGGGCTCTAACCTGTCGGCTGAGTTGGATGGCTTGCTTGGGTGGAAATTACCTGTTTATGGCTGTCCAGCGCCAGGTTGGCTTCCAACGCTCATGACGAAGCTTTCAGTTGGTTAAGTATGATGTAAGTCAGACCGCTTGCTTGGAATGGATGTTACTCGTTTGTAACGAAGCTTCGAGTTGGTGAAGTTTGATGTATGTCGGGCGGCTTGCTTGGAGGGAAGTCACCCAAATCGGGACCCCCGATCTGGCATGGCGCCAGGTTGGATCTCAATGTTGGTTTTCGGAACTTCAAGTTGGTTAAGTCTGATCGTTGTTGGCGAGTTGGCTGCTTGTATGTCAAGTGGGTCTGGATGGCAAGAGTTGAAGGCTGGGAAGCTAAGTCGTGGTTCCCGGCTCCTTTTGGGATGCCTGCGCTACATGTGGTATTAGAGTCGACTGGCCGGTCAGCTATGCGAGCAAGCAAGCTGCCCGACATACATCAAACTTAACGAACTCGAAACTTCGTTACAAACGAGTAACATCCATTCCAAGCAAGCAGTCTGACTTACATCAGACTTAACCAACTGAAAGCTTCGTCACGAGCGCTGGAAGCCAACGTGGCGCGACGCCAGACTGGACAGCCATAAACAGGTAACTTCCACCCAAGCAAGCCATCCAACTCAACCGACAGGTTAGAGCCCGTTCCCCAAGAGTTTAACCCATTCACATTCATGCAAGGAACACTCAGAACCACAAGCTGCGACAGATATGGAGACAACCAGTTCCTGGACCAAATGGTCCTGACAGCATACCGCTGGCGCCACGAACCGAATGGTCCTGACGTCATACCGCTGGCGTCGCCGGTGTAGCGCAAGCATCTCAAAGGGAGCCGGGAACCACGACTTAGCTTCCCAGCCTTCGACTCTTGCCATCCAAACCCACTTGACATACAAGCATCTAACTCACCAACAACAATCAGACTTAACCAACTTGAAGTTTCGAAAACCAACATTGAGATCCAACCTGGCGCCATGCCAGATCGGGGGATCCCGATGGGAGTGACTTCCCTGCAAGCAAGCCGCCCAACATACATCAACCTTAACCAACTCGAAGCTTCGTTACAAACGAGTAACATCCATTCCAAGCAAGCGGTCTGACTTACATCAGACTTAACCAACTGAAATCTTCGTCTCGAGCGCTGGAAGCCAACCTGGCGCCACGCCAGACTAGACAGCCATAAACAGGTAACTTCCACCCAAGCAGGCCATCCAACTCACCCGACAGGTTAGAGCCCATTCCCCAAGAGCTTAACCCATTCACGTTCATGCAAGGAAC
The DNA here is from genome assembly GCA_029204225.1 of Diphasiastrum complanatum. Classification (NCBI taxonomy): domain Eukaryota; kingdom Viridiplantae; phylum Streptophyta; class Lycopodiopsida; order Lycopodiales; family Lycopodiaceae; genus Diphasiastrum; species Diphasiastrum complanatum. The sequence goes on from CM055105.1 coordinate 14,769,312, forward strand.
ACTCAGAACCACAAGCCGCGACATATATGGAAACAACCAGTTCCTGGACCAAATGGTCCCGACAGCATACCCCTAGCGCCACGGACCGAATGGTCCCGACGACAAACCACTGGCGTCCCGGGATACGACCCTCAGCTATGTGCCAACTTAAAAATTTGGAAGCGGCCTTACAACTGGCGCTTTTACCGAACACTGAAACCCAGAAGGTAATCACGGTCAGTTTGAGGAAAATCCCACTTTATTGATAAATCTGAGAAGGTTACATTTCAAGTGTGTGACCGACCCTAGTCTTCGGGGCGCTAGCATGCCAAGGCGAGAGCCATGACAACATTCCAGCAAGGGAGGCTGAGACTTGGTTGGAGCTCGCCCTGAGTCGCAACCCGCACTCCCCTATAGTATTGGTGTGATTCGGCACCCCCCTCATACCAAGCACTCTACCCAAGCTAGTAAAGCACATTTTTCTCTCTCTAGGATTTTCGCTTTCTAGAAAGTCATTTTTTTTCTCTAGATTTTATTGATCCCCACGCTTCCTTTAATCATGCCTAGATCGTGTGAGGTGATTGCACATAGATCTGAGCTCTCTGGACTCCGCTAGAACCGATCAAAGATTTTCAGCCATAGGAACTTTTCGCTGGCTGGATTCTGGTTACAGTGGCGCCGGGAGCAGCAGGCGCGCTGCTGGCACCGGGGACATAGCTGGCGCCAGTATTGTAAAGCTATCTTTACAAGATTTACTTCCGGCGCCATCGTTGCCAGCTATGTCCCCGGCGTCAGCAGCGCCCCTGATGCGCCCGGCGCCTACGGCGCCGGTGCCGCTCCCGGCGCCACTGTGACCAGAATACAGCCGGTGCCGAATTCCTATGGCTGAAAATCTTTGATCGGTTCTAGAGGAGTCCAGAGAGCTCAGATCGATGTGCAATCACCTCACACGATCTAGGCATGATTAAAGGAAGCCTGGGGATCAATAAAATATAGAGAAAAAAAATGACTTTCTAGAAAGCGAAAATCCTAGAGAGAGAAAAATGTGCTTTACTAGCTTGGGTAGAGTGCTTGGTATGAAGGGGGTGCCGAATCACACCAATACTATAGGGGAGTGCGGGTTGCATGAACGTGAATGGGTTAAGCTCTTGGTAATTTGTGAGAGAGAAAGAGAGAGAGGAGGTGAAGTGTACATGTATGGTTAAAGATATTGAAAGATTTTGGAGTCTTTTTTTTTTAAATACAGCTTTGAGAGAGAGAGAGAGAGAGAGAGAGAGAGAGTGTGTGTGTGTGTGTGTTTGTTTTCTATAATAGATTATGATAGTGTTTATAATAGATTAATTTTTTATAGTGTTTATAATAGATTGTTAGAATTATTTGAGATGATGTTTAACATTTTACATTGATGTAGAATTTAAGATTATAAATATATACATAATCTATGGTAGTAATAGATAGTTAGATTTTTATTTATTTAGGACTAAGAATGACAGAAGAGAGAGAGAGAGAGAGAGAGAGAGAGAGAGAGAGAGAGAGAGAGAGAGAGAGAGAGAGAGAGAGTGTGTTTTTTTGTAAACATAATCATTTTACATTGATTTAAGATTTAAGGTTTGAGAGAGAGAGAGAGAGAGAGAGAGAGAGAGAGAGAGAGAGAAGAAGAAGAAGAAGAAGAAGAAGAAGACGAAGAAGAGAGAAGAGAGAAGAAGTGTGTATGTATGTATGTATTGTGTCTTGCATTTTGAATTTAAGATAATGAAGAAAGAGAGAGAGTGTATGTGTGATTTGATTAAGATTTAGGGTAGTAGATGAATAGATTGTGTGTGTGTGTGTGTGTTTGTTTTTTGTATTATGCATTAGTTTAGGGTATTTAAGAGTGATAGATAAGTAAATAGTGTTTGATATAAAATTATAAATATGGCTATTAATAGATTCTTAGAATTATTTAAGATAGTGTATGTGTGTTTAAGAGGATGTGTATGTGTTTTGAAATTTGCATTAATCTATAATTTAAGTTAATAGACAAATAGATATAGATAGTGTTAGGTAGTAATATATTGTTAAATTTATAATGTGTGAGAGAGAGAGAGAGAGAGAAAAAAAAAAAAAAAGAGAAAAAAAAGGTGTGTGTGTGTTTAGCATTTTGCATTAATTTAAAATTTAAGATTATAGATAAATACATAGTCTATGGTAGTAATAGATTGTTAGATTTATATTTATTTTGGACTAAGGATAATAGATGAGAGAGAGAGAGAGAGAGAGAGAGAGAGAGAGAGAGAGAGAGAGAGAGAGAGTTTGTGAACATACATTTTACATTGATTTAAGATTTAAGATTTGAGAGAGAGAGAGAGGGAGAGAGAGGGAGGGGGGGATGTTCAGAGAGAGGAAGTGTGTATGTGTTGTGTTTTGCATTTTGAATTTAAGATGAGAGAGAGAGAGAGAGAGAGAGAGAGAGAGAGAGAGAGAGAGAGAGAGAGAGAGAATGTGTGTGTGTTTTGTATTATGCATTATGCATTAGTTTAGGGTATTTAAGAGTGATAGATAAATAAATAGTGTATGATTGAATTTATATTGGATTTTGAGAGAGAGAGAGAGAGAGAGAGAGAGAGAGAGAGAGAGAGAGAGAGAGAGAGAGAGAGAGAGAGAGAGAGAGCGGGGGGGAGAGAGTTTGTATGTGTGTGTGTGTTTTGATTAAGATTTATAGTAGTAGATGATTAGATAATGTTTGATGGTAATTGTATGTTTGAATTTGCTTATAATAATGGTTCAATTGTGTAATATAATGGTATTTTTTAATTGCTTGTGCATGTGACAAAAATATTCAAAAAAAAGAGAGCAAGCGTTTAAAGAGCAAGCAATTGCACGTTTGCACTTAAGCTTCGAGTGAGTTTACTGGTGAGTTTGTGTTGTTTCAATTTGTTTTATAATTAGAATACGTTATCTAACATAGTAAGAAATTTCATAATTTTCATTTTGTTCAAAGCAATATCGTATTTTATCGCATACACTAGCAATTGATTAATATGCAAAGGTGGAATGTAGATAATTAAAATCCCCAATCCTAGAAAGGTGTCTAGCCCTTACTTTTCTCTCGTTAAAGGTGAGGTTCTAATCTTTCTAACTTGCATGAAAAAACCTACACGCCGCAGGGAGGGAATATGTGGTGACATTCTGAAATAGTACATAACCGCAAGCTTCGGGTATTATAATTATCGCATTCAACTCTATCTATAGAAAAATACATAAAAAATATTGCGATGAATATAAAAAAAACAATGATAGGTAATCATAGATCATTCTTATCATTTACATCATTTTCGTCATCACACAAGTCTTGACACTCATCTGAATCTAGGTCTAGGTATAATCGTAAATTTCTGATCGTGTCTCTTTCATGATGCGAGTTACCCTCATATTCAATCTCCTCTTCTTCTAATTCTATCTCATCCAAACGTGGGGGACTCAAATTATCCCCAAATTGGTCTTGTACGATCATAGGAATCTCATCATTTTCATTTGTACTTTCTTCTCCCATCATTTCGACATCATTTTGAGTTTGGATGAGTGGTTCAGATTTTTCCAAAACGTCGCCAAAATTGGGTGGTGGTTCGTCGTGTGTATCCAATTCAACAATATCTTTTCCTTCAAACACGCGTCGTTTTCTTGTATTAAGTTGGATCACATACCACCATCTTGGGTCTATTCGATTTGGATGGAATATAATCTGCCAAAGAATTAAAGAAAATTAAGTTAGTATTATAAGATTGATACATAAATAATTGGATTGCAAATATCAACGACATTGAAATTTTAGAGTCTCACTTGTTCGCAATGTCGTGGCAATACTAAAGTGTCATGAGAGTCCATCGATATACATTTTGTTGAGTCGATTTGAAAAAACTTTGAGTTATCATTTCTAATCGTGGCATTGCTTCCACGATAGATGAACTCAAACCATTTTACGTCAAAAATAAAGTATTTGTCATTAGTCTCGTAATCGACTTCATAAATATGTTGCAATGTGCCGACATAGTCTAGGTCACCCGAAATGATATTAGGGTCTCTCGCACTAGAACGACTCTCTTGTTGAAAGTTGGCCATTATACCACAATCATATCTACGTCACTTGTTGCCAACTCTCTCAACATGGTAATGGTGTCCATATGCCCACATGGCAGTGTATGATGTATACTAAAACACAAAAAAAAAAAACCAAATGTGTGTAATTGAAAATACTATTCATATATTGAGTAGTACAAACTTTACATAAACAGTATTACACTGACCTTCTATCCACATCTGCGAACAAATTCCCATTCTAATTCGACCACTTCTTCTCCGTTTTTGGATGCTTTTAGCATCGTATCAAAAACCCATTCACGAGAGCATTTTGAACGTAAAGGCTCCAAAGGTTCGTCGTTCTCCAACTTCCATCTTCTTCTTCGATTGATATTTCTTCTTAGTTTTAATGTTATGTTTTTTTCCTTTTTGGCTTCTTCATACGTTGAAATTCACTTTTCCATTTGTCCACAATTATATAATATGAACGTGTCAATTTTCTCTTTTAATTGAGGTGAAAGTCTTTTTTGCACACCATTTCCTTGTGGTACTTCACCCTTTCATCTTCTTCTTCACGCCACATTTTTGGACTTGCAGGATGCAATTGTGAGATTATTTTGGTGATATAAAATAAAGATTCATGTACAAGCCAACTTTTTGCAATGCTACCTTCTGACCTTGCCTTTTGTCTCACAAAGCCCTTCAAAACTTTCATAAAGTGCTCAAGGTAGAACATCCATCTCGTGTGCACAGGTCCTGCAATTGATACTTCTTCGACCAAATGCACTAGAAGATGAACTTGTATATCCAAAAAGGAAGTTGGAAAATCTCTTTCCAACAAACATACCATCTCAATCATTTGGATTTTCATGGAATCCAATTCACTATTTTTTATTTCTTTTGAGGAAATCCACCTGCAAAATTGATAGTACATTAGGTTGTTTAACACATAAAAAAATTAAAATATCACATATTTATACGAGTGCTTAAAAAATTATACAAACCTAATCATCGATGACAAATTGTAAAGCGTATTTCATACGTCATCGTTGAAGAGACCTCGAATAGAAAGTGGAAGTATGAATTGCAACATCTTATGCCAATCATGTGATTTCAATCCACTTAATTTACCATCTTTGGTAAATGACTTGTATATTTCTCTGAACTGGTTCAGAAATGCATCTTTCAGCAGGTTTCAGGTTCCTACACGGCCTGGTTCAACTTGATTGTACCAGATGCGCGTCTGCTTTCTTAGCAGACCAAGGAAGATTCGTAAATTGTCTACGTCAGTACCTTCTTTATTCGCATTAGCGATTGACTCGAATTGTGAGACATAGCTATCTACATCGTCGAAAGAAGTCCCTTTAAAATAATCGTACTTAATTTCTGATATATAAGTGAAACGTGCAACAGGGCCCTCCATATCGAAACTAATTAGGAGTTCAAATTAACTGAGTAGTGATTTCGTCTAGACTTTTTCGACTAGTACTCTCACTTTGTCTTCATAAAAATTCCTCTCTAAGCTAACGGTGTTGTTCTAATCTGGATTCTCTATCTGACATACACTAGAGATCGAGATGGATTTGTCAGATTTCTTATAACTTTCCTAACTATCCTCAGCAACAGTGCCAAAAATTGGAATATGTCATACTATACCAACAGGGTTAATATAGAATTTATAGTAAATAATGTCGTTCCCACAGAGGACAGCGTTAGAAAGTTATGTATTTGGTACAATTATGGCAAGTGGTTTCGAGTGTTATTCTGGTTGTCGACAGACATTAAAAAGTTACCAGTATTACTTATGGTTTGGAGAATGTAATGTTAATAATTTCATAACAACAACCTAGCCTCTATCAAATCAAATGAAACGCGTTCTATGGATCAGATGTTATCAGAGTAGTACAACAGTACTACACTCTGGCTAATTAAGGTGTCAACAGAGAGTCGAGAAATGTTCGATGTATTCGCGACTGTGCAGACAATTAATTAATCGCATTCGCAAACTATTCGTTTCTAGATAGAAGTCCTCAACAACTAAAGTCCAAAATTAATGGTTAAAGAACACGAATGGTTTTAGAGCACGTTAGAAACTTATGTCAATGCCAATCAGGAAAACAGATCAAAGACTCAATTCTTCAGACAGAGACTGTCATCTCATATGTATACATACAGATTTATTCAATGATCGTGCTAGACTGTACCAAAGATAGTTGTTATTCGAGTGCCAAAAAGAAAGTATTCGCGACAGACGAATAAGATTTTAAGACAGTTCTTTAAAGCATGCTTTACGGATACACATCAAATGACTGTAATGCACTAGAGAGTCTGTCTGGTCAGAGATTAACTCATGTAATGTGTTAGAGATTGTTAGTAGACTCAAGATCACTCACACTCAGCAGTGTGGAGAATAGGGATAAGAGAGAATAACTCACAGAACTCTGTTCACTTCTTCAATCTCTTACATATGCATAAACTCTTCTCTCTTGATGCTCGAGATTGAAGTGTGAGATCAATACGTGAGATCAATATGTGGTGACATTCTGAAATAGTACATAACCGCAAGCTTCGGGTATTATAATTATCGCATTCAACTCTATCTATAGAAAAATACATAAAAAATATTGCGATGAATATAAAAAAAAGAATGATAGATAATCATAGATCATTCTCATCATTTACATCATTTTCGTCATCACACAAGTCTTGACACTCATCTGAATCTAGGTCTAGGTATAATCGTAAATTTTTGATCATGTCTCTTTCATGATGCGAGTTACCCTCATATTCAATCTCTTCCTCTTCTAATTCTATCTCATCCAAACGTGGGGCCTCAAATTATCCCCAAATTGGTCTTGTACGATCATAGGAATCTCATCATTTTCATTTGTACTTTCTTCTCCCATCATTTCGACATCATTTTGAGTTTGGATGAGTGGTTCAGGTTTTTCCAAAACGTCGCCAAAATTGGGTGGTGGTTCGTCATATGTATCCAATTCAACAATATATTTTCCTTCAAACACGCGTCGTTTTCTTGTATTAAGTTGGATCACATACCACCATCTTGGGTCTATTCGATTTGGATGGAATATAATCTACCAAAGAATTAAAGAAAATTAAGTTAGTATTATAAGATTGATACACAAATAATTGGATTGCAAATATCAATGACATTGAAATTTTAGAGTCTCACTTGTTCGCAATGTCGTGGCAATACTAAAGTGTCATGAGAGTCCATCGATATACATTTTGTTGAGTCGATTTGAAAAAACTTTGAGTTATCATTTCTAATCGTGGCATTGCTTCCACGATAGATGAACTCAAACCATTTTACGTCAAAAATAAAGTATTTGTCATTAGTCTCGTAATCGACTTCATAAATATGTTGCAATGTGCCGACATAGTCTAGGTCACCCGAAATGATATTAGGGTCTCTCGCACTAGAACGACTCTCTTGTTGAAAGTTGGCCATTATACCACAATCATATCTACGTCACTTGTTGCCAACTCTCTCAACATGGTAATGGTGTCCATATGCCCACATGGCAGTGTATGATGTATACTAAAACACAAAAAAAAAAAACCAAATGTGTGTAATTGAAAATACTATTCATATATTGAGTAGTACAAACTTTACATAAACAGTATTACACTGACCTTCTATCCACATCTGCGAACAAATTCCCATTCTAATTCGACCACTTCTTCTCCGTTTTTGGATGCTTTTAGCATCGTATCAAAAACCCATTCACGAGAGCATTTTGAACGTAAAGGCTCCAAAGGTTCGTCGTTCTCCAACTTCCATCTTCTTCTTCGATTGATATTTCTTCTTAGTTTTAATGTTATGTTTTTTTCCTTTTTGGCTTCTTCATACGTTGAAATTCACTTTTCCATTTGTCCACAATTATATAATATGAACGTGTCAATTTTCTCTTTTAATTGAGGTGAAAGTCTTTTTTGCACACCATTTCCTTGTGGTACTTCACCCTTTCATCTTCTTCTTCACGCCACATTTTTGGACTTGCAGGATGCAATTGTGAGATTATTTTGGTGATATAAAATAAAGATTCATGTACAAGCCAACTTTTTGCAATGCTACCTTCTGACCTTGCCTTTTGTCTCACAAAGCCCTTCAAAACTTTCATAAAGTGCTCAAGGTAGAACATCCATCTCGTGTGCACAGGTCCTGCAATTGATACTTCTTCGACCAAATGCACTAGAAGATGAACTTGTATATCCAAAAAGGAAGTTGGAAAATCTCTTTCCAACAAACATACCATCTCAATCATTTGGATTTTCATGGAATCCAATTCACTATTTTTTATTTCTTTTGAGGAAATCCACCTGCAAAATTGATAGTACATTAGGTTGTTTAACACATAAAAAAATTAAAATATCACATATTTATACGAGTGCTTAAAAAATTATACAAACCTAATCATCGATGACAAATTGTAAAGCGTATTTCATACGTCATCGTTGAAGAGACCTCGAATAGAAAGTGGAAGTATGAATTGCAACATCTTATGCCAATCATGTGATTTCAATCCACTTAATTTACCATCTTTGGTAAATGACTTGTATATTTCTCTGAACTGGTTCAGAAATGCATCTTTCAGCAGGTTTCAGGTTCCTACACGGCCTGGTTCAACTTGATTGTACCAGATGCGCGTCTGCTTTCTTAGCAGACCAAGGAAGATTCGTAAATTGTCTACGTCAGTACCTTCTTTATTCGCATTAGCGATTGACTCGAATTGTGAGACATAGCTATCTACATCGTCGAAAGAAGTCCCTTTAAAATAATCGTACTTAATTTCTGATATATAAGTGAAACGTGCAACAGGGCCCTCCATATCGAAACTAATTAGGAGTTCAAATTAACTGAGTAGTGATTTCGTCTAGACTTTTTCGACTAGTACTCTCACTTTGTCTTCATAAAAATTCCTCTCTAAGCTAACGGTGTTGTTCTAATCTGGATTCTCTATCTGACATACACTAGAGATCGAGATGGATTTGTCAGATTTCTTATAACTTTCCTAACTATCCTCAGCAACAGTGCCAAAAATTGGAATATGTCATACTATACCAACAGGGTTAATATAGAATTTATAGTAAATAATGTCGTTCCCACAGAGGACAGCGTTAGAAAGTTATGTATTTGGTACAATTATGGCAAGTGGTTTCGAGTGTTATTCTGGTTGTCGACAGACATTAAAAAGTTACCAGTATTACTTATGGTTTGGAGAATGTAATGTTAATAATTTCATAACAACAACCTAGCCTCTATCAAATCAAATGAAACGCGTTCTATGGATCAGATGTTATCAGAGTAGTACAACAGTACTACACTCTGGCTAATTAAGGTGTCAACAGAGAGTCGAGAAATGTTCGATGTATTCGCGACTGTGCAGACAATTAATTAATCGCATTCGCAAACTATTCGTTTCTAGATAGAAGTCCTCAACAACTAAAGTCCAAAATTAATGGTTAAAGAACACGAATGGTTTTAGAGCACGTTAGAAACTTATGTCAATGCCAATCAGGAAAACAGATCAAAGACTCAATTCTTCAGACAGAGACTGTCATCTCATATGTATACATACAGATTTATTCAATGATCGTGCTAGACTGTACCAAAGATAGTTGTTATTCGAGTGCCAAAAAGAAAGTATTCGCGACAGACGAATAAGATTTTAAGACAGTTCTTTAAAGCATGCTTTACGGATACACATCAAATGACTGTAATGCACTAGAGAGTCTGTCTGGTCAGAGATTAACTCATGTAATGTGTTAGAGATTGTTAGTAGACTCAAGATCACTCACACTCAGCAGTGTGGAGAATAGGGATAAGAGAGAATAACTCACAGAACTCTGTTCACTTCTTCAATCTCTTACATATGTATAAACTCTTCTCTCTTGATGCTCGAGATTGAAGTGTGAGATCAATACGTGAGATCAATATGTGGTGACATTCTGAAATAGTACATAACCGCAAGCTTCGGGTATTATAATTATCGCATTCAACTCTATCTATAGAAAAATACATAAAAAATATTGCGATGAATATAAAAAAAAGAATGATAGATAATCATAGATCATTCTCATCATTTACATCATTTTCGTCATCACACAAGTCTTGACACTCATCTGAATCTAGGTCTAGGTATAATCGTAAATTTTTGATCATGTCTCTTTCATGATGCGAGTTACCCTCATATTCAATCTCTTCCTCTTCTAATTCTATCTCATCCAAACGTGGGGCCTCAAATTATCCCCAAATTGGTCTTGTACGATCATAGGAATCTCATCATTTTCATTTGTACTTTCTTCTCCCATCATTTCGACATCATTTTGAGTTTGGATGAGTGGTTCAGGTTTTTCCAAAACGTCGCCAAAATTGGGTGGTGGTTCGTCATATGTATCCAATTCAACAATATATTTTCCTTCAAACACGCGTCGTTTTCTTGTATTAAGTTGGATCACATACCACCATCTTGGGTCTATTCGATTTGGATGGAATATAATCTACCAAAGAATTAAAGAAAATTAAGTTAGTATTATAAGATTGATACACAAATAATTGGATTGCAAATATCAATGACATTGAAATTTTAGAGTCTCACTTGTTCGCAATGTCGTGGCAATACTAAAGTGTCATGAGAGTCCATCGATATACATTTTGTTGAGTCGATTTGAAAAAACTTTGAGTTATCATTTCTAATCGTGGCATTGCTTCCACGATAGATGAACTCAAACCATTTTACGTCAAAAATAAAGTATTTGTCATTAGTCTCGTAATCGACTTCATAAATATGTTGCAATGTGCCGACATAGTCTAGGTCACCCGAAATGATATTAGGGTCTCTCGCACTAGAACGACTCTCTTGTTGAAAGTTGGCCATTATACCACAATCATATCTACGTCACTTGTTGCCAACTCTCTCAACATGGTAATGGTGTCCATATGCCCACATGGCAGTGTATGATGTATACTAAAACACAAAAAAAAAAAACCAAATGTGTGTAATTGAAAATACTATTCATATATTGAGTAGTACAAACTTTACATAAACAGTATTACACTGACCTTCTATCCACATCTGCGAACAAATTCCCATTCTAATTCGACCACTTCTTCTCCGTTTTTGGATGCTTTTAGCATCGTATCAAAAACCCATTCACGAGAGCATTTTGAACGTAAAGGCTCCAAAGGTTCGTCGTTCTCCAACTTCCATCTTCTTCTTCGATTGATATTTCTTCTTAGTTTTAATGTTATGTTTTTTTCCTTTTTGGCTTCTTCATACGTTGAAATTCACTTTTCCATTTGTCCACAATTATATAATATGAACGTGTCAATTTTCTCTTTTAATTGAGGTGAAAGTCTTTTTTGCACACCATTTCCTTGTGGTACTTCACCCTTTCATCTTCTTCTTCACGCCACATTTTTGGACTTGCAGGATGCAATTGTGAGATTATTTTGGTGATATAAAACAAAGATTCATGTACAAGCCAACTTTTTGCAATGCTACCTTCTGGCCTTGCCTTTTGTCTCACAAAGCTCTTCAAAACTTTCATAAAGCGCTCAAGGTAGAACATCCATCTCGTGTGCACAGGTCCTGCCTGCAATTGATACTTCTTCGACCAAATGCACTAGAAGATGAACTTGTATATCCAAAAAGGAAGTTGGAAAATCCCTGTCCAACAAACATACAATTTCAATCATTTGGATTTTCATGGAATCCAATTCACTATTTTTTATTTCTTTTGAGGAAATCCACCTGCAAAATTGATAGTACATTAGGTTGTTTAATACATAAAAAAATTAAAATATCACATATTTATACGAGTGCTTAAAAATTATACAAACCTAATCATCGATGACAAATTGTAAAGCGTATTTCGTACGTCATCGTTGAAGAGACCTCGAATAGAAAGTGGAAGTATGAATTGCAACATCTTATGCCAATCATGTGATTTTAATCCACTTAATTTACCATCTTTGGTAAATGAGTTGCATAAAGAATGTGCATAGCCTGTAGGAGTTCTCATTTGTTTTATGACATGTTTAACATATGAGAGTTGCTCTTTTGTAAGAATCCACGGCACGCTAGGTAGAATCTCATCTCCACCTTTGGTGTATTGAATCCAATAGGCTTTTCACATCGACCACTTGTAGATCTTTATGAGCTGCGGAGTTGTCTTTTATGCCAATGATGTGGTTCCATAAGGATTCACCGACGTTTTTGAATATGTTTATAGGATCCAATAGATGGTTTATCAATAAATTCCTCCAATAGGATAATTTATGAAAAATAGACAACCGTTTCATACCATCAATGGATTCATTCCATGAAGAATCAACATCGTGATGTTTAAGCCATTCACCATGCATTCCGCTACTCCCATGCATGGTGGTGTAGTTAGAGGATTATCTCCTCGCCCTCCAAAAAATTATCAAGTACATGTCACTTTAGCACAATATTTTAATTTATAATAACAAAATTTTTATGAACAAGAACACATGCATGTTTATTACTTACCCTGTTAACTTGAGTACTGTCTTCATCGCTAGACTGATCTGAATGTAATTCATCTTGTTGTGATAAACTGCTTATATGCAGAAGTACAAAACACAAATAACATAAAATTATTGAATGATTCTAATGTTTTAATTTTTAGATATATCTATTCTTATACATTGTCGCTTACATGATTCTTATGCCAATCTTGGTGCAGGTTCGAGCTCTATATGCACATCTCTCTCCTTTTGTTAACACAGGTATGGAAGTCCCACTCCAATATGCATTAAAGTTCTGTAAGTGATTTTCTTTTCTACTTCATTTCAATATATTAGGGTTTATTGTAATGTATTGTATGTTTATGTAGTAATCATGTCGGGGTCAGGCAGTGGTGAAAGCTCGGGAGACTTTGTAAAAAATTTATATGAATCATTAACTCCCGAGCAGAGAACACAACTGCAAAATATGCTTAGCCAAAATGAGGGTGTTTCCTAACAAGAGGTCGCGGCTCCCGCCCCCACCAAAGAGTCATTCACAAATTCTTATTATGATGTGGATCCTCAAGGCAATATAATTGCCAATAGAAAAAGAAGGGTGGTTTTGACCGAGTCTATTCTTTATGCCAACGTCATTTTGGCGACAGATTATTTAGTAAATGGTCCGAACAACCTGCCGCCGATAAACGATAGGTTATTGGTACACTTCGTGACGAATTCCAACAAGAAGAGGAATTCGAGGAGAAGGAAATTCATAAGCATATGAGCTTATGGATTAGGCATCGTCGTGATATGACACGATGAGCTTATAGGGAAGGGCAATCCAAGCCTTCCTGGTGTTCAAGAAGTGATTAGAACCGTGTAAAAGAGGATGAACGAACACCAGATAAATACAAGATTCAGAAAGATGTTGCGGCCACTAGGATGCATGGGATAGGCAATCCTAGGTTGGGCTTGAGTGGAAAGACGGGATTGCAAGCAAGCATGGTAAGTGAACGTACACTACTCTTTATCTTTGATTTTATATGCTTTTATTATTTAATATGTATTATGACTAGCTGCTTCAACGTAGCCCTAAATTAATTTCAACTTCAATTGAATGCATGGATAGTTGGCGGACTATAGATGTCTGCCAAAATGGTAATATCAATTTCAGGTGCCCCGAGATCACCTAAATCAATAGACAGAACACCAGCATCTGGGAAAGAAACTTTTTTCTTCTTTTTCGGTGCAGAAAGATCTTTCAGTTGCTTTCTGTAATAAGTGTTATCTGCCAACAACTACTCAAAAGTAATGTTCGGACGAAGTGATCCAATATCAGGCACGATGTCATAGTCCTTCGTCTTCGATTTCAAGATTGGCTTATCAATAACAGCACTAGACAATTTTGTCTTCGTGATTTCGTCGTCCCCTTCCTCGAAAGTGACCACCTTCTCTACAGCAGGTGACTAAAGTTCAGTGTTGATAATTTCTTTCACCTCTGATGAGACATATTTTGCAAGCAGCATCACAGTCATCTTTGAGATCTTCTTTAGTCGTAGATTTATTCAACTTCAGAGATCTGCGCTTTCAAGCCATTAAACTTTTTAGTAAGGTCAGCCATATTACTCTTCCAGAGCTTTTCAACTTTAGAAGTTGACGACTTATCCTCGACAACTTTCGTGTTGTCCTTTCGTTTCGATTGTCATTTATTCTTTCTCTCTCATTTGTCAGCTTCTGATTCTGATGAATCGCTGCTTTTAGATTCCGAACTTGAAGAACTGGTACTTGAATCAGAATTTGAATCATCCTCGCTGTCACTAGAATCAGTCTTCGACTTTCGAGATTTCTTAGTTGATCGTCGCTTTCGTGCTAGTTTTGAGGTCTCAAAATTTTCGGCACTAGCTATTACTGCTGCTAAGGAGGTCATGTCCCCTTGTCTGCAATACCGATCAATCTTTGGTGGTAACCAGTCAAAAACCATTCGATCTGCATATCAACAGGATATACACCGGTTAGTTTTCCTATGAGATTTTTAACCTTTCATGTATATTTGTGAAGGGATTCTTTACTTTTTTTCTGAACATTGTTCAGACATCCGAGAATTCTTGATTTGTAACCGATTTCTCTGAACTGGTTCAGAAACGCATCTTTCAGCAGGTACCAGGTTCCTACACGGCCTGGTTCAACTTGATTGTACCAGATGCGTGCCTGTTTTTTTAGCAGACCAGGAAAGATTCGTAGTTTGTCTACGTCAGTACCGACTTTATTCGCATTAGCGATTGACTCGAATTGTGAAACATAGCTATCTGCATCGTCGAAAGAAGTCTCTTTAAAATAATCGTACTTAATTTCTGATATAGAAGTGAAACGTGCAACAGGGCCCTCCATATCGAAATTAATTAGGAGTTCAAATTAACTGAGCAATGATTTCGTCTAGATTTCTTCGACTAGTACTCTCACTTTGTCTTCATAAAAATTCCTCTCTAAGCTAACGGTGTTGTTCTAATCTGGATTCTCTATCTGACATACATTAGAGATGGAGATGGATTTGTCGAATTTCTTATAACTTTCCTAACTATCCTCAACAACAGTGCCAAAAATTGGAATATGTCATACTATACCAACAAGGTTAATATAGAATTTATAGTAAATAATGTCGTTCCCATAGAGGACAGCATTAGAAAGTTATGTATTTGGTACAATTATGGCAAGTGGTTTCGAGTGTTATTCTGGTTGTCGACAGACATTAAAAAGTAACCAGTATTACTTATGGTTTGGAGAATGTAATGTTAATAATTTCATAACAACAACCTAGCCTATATCAAATCAAATGAAACACGTTCTATGGATCAGATGTTATCAGAGTAGTACAACAGTACTACTCTCTGGCTGATTAAGGTGTCAATAGAGAGTCGAGAAATATTCGATGTATTCGCGACTGTGCAGACAATTAATTAATCGCATTCGCAAACTATTCGTTTCTAGATAGAAGTCCTCAACAACTAAAGTCCAGAATTAATGGTTAAAGAACACGAATGGTTTTAGAGCACGTTAGAAACTTATGTCAATGCCAATCAGGAAAATAAATCAAAGACTCGATTCTTCAGACAGAGACTGTCATCTCATATGTACACATACAGATTTATTCAATGATCATGCTAGACTGTACCAAAGATAGTCGTTATTCGAGTGCCAAAAAGAAAGTATTCACGACAGACGAATAAGATTTTAAGACAGTTCTTTAGAGCATGCTTTACGGATACACAGCAAATGACTGTAATGCACTAGAGAGTATGTCTGCTCAGAGATTAATTCATGTATTGTGTTAGAGATTGTTAGCAGACTCAAGATCACTCACACTCAGCAGTGTGGAGAATAGGGATAAGAGAGAATAACTCACAGAACTCTGTTCACTTCTTCAATCTCTTACATATGCATAAACTCTTCTCTCTTGATGCTCGAGATTGAAGTGTGAGATCAATACATGTGCTACGGAGCGAACAAACACACCTCTAAAACAACAGGTGCGTTGCTCCCACAAATGGGTCTAGTTAACAATTAGATTGAAAATACGTTCAATTATACACTGCTAAAAGTGTTTTTATCAATAAAAGTATTAAAATAATGACATCAATTCAAAAAGACAACTGCAAAATTTTTTCACTCTTCGAGCTAATTCCAACAAGTATATGCATGACCATATTTGATTTCAGTTTGACTGAGATTTTTAAAGATCCTACTCAGATAGATGAAGTTTTATGGCATTTACGAAATTTCTTAACTTTCTTTCAAGTTAAATATCTTCTAAGTATGAGCTCCGATTCGAGTGATGTAGAAAGCAATATTGCTCTATTTTTTTGAGTTCTTTGCATTGACTATATGAGTGATTAGTTTAGAGTATTTTTATGATGTGGCCCATAATCAAGCATATAGGCCTATTATCTTTCTCACATTGAATTGATACTAAAAGCCTAGTTACTCAATTCTAAGCAAGCTAATCAGAATTTTGAAAGACTCGATTTTTTTCAAAAGACTTGAATATTTCAAAAGGATCAAATTTTTCGAAAGGCTTGAATTTTTTCAAATGCTCGAATTTTTTCAAAGGATGGAATTTTTCCAATGACTCGAATTTTTTCCAAAGGATCGAATTTTTCAAAAGACTCGAATTTTTCTAGAGACTAGAATTTTGTTTTGGAAATACTCAAATTTTTTCACTGAATCGAATTTTTCGAAAGACTCGATTTTTTTTTTTGAAAAATTTGAATTTTTTTGGAAAGACTCAAAGTTTTCTAGTAACTTGAATTTTTCCAAAGGGTCAAATTTTTTCAATTTTTAAATGATCATGATCAAATTTTTTCGAATGATCAACCTTTTCCGACCCAACGTTGAGCTTGGCAATGAAGGATGCTCATTATTGAGGCTGAGCATCGAATTCTAACAAAACACACATGCATGAACAACATATTTACTTTGAACTGTGGACTGCCCGTTAACAGACATTTGCAAACACAAATTGCCTACCACCCCCGTCAACCTATTTATTAAGATACTCCATGTGCTATTGTTAAACACGGTTAAATTTTGACCCCTATTATGGCCGAGATGTGTGCGATATGTTTGATATTCGAGATGTGAGATGTGCGAGATTGGCCACCATCCAAATCATCTGCTGCCACCTAGATCGGCCTTCATTGCCCGTCAACGACGGGCACTTTTTACTTGTTACGTTTCTGAGTTGGCTTTTACTTAAGTGCATAATGGATGAATGTTAGACTTAAGCGCGTGTTGGAGAAACTGCTCAAGTCCCAGCGCCCTTTGAGGCGCCGTCGCAACATGTGGTATCAGAGCCGACTAGCCGGTCAGCTACGCAAGTCTCACAGAGATGGCCACGTTGGGAATTGTCAAGACAACCGTTGCACAAGGTGCTGCCCACAGTGTAAGCATGGGTGCATCCACGGTCGAGATGGTCGGCAGAACGAGGGACTTGATGACTCAATGTGCTACCTTTCAGGTGTAAGCACGGTCAGTTCTCGCGGTTCGGGCCTGGCGCCGTCTGCACGTAGGACAGATGAGGCAAAGTGCTGCCTAGGTAGGTGAAAGCACGGCCTGTGCCTTGTGGGGTGCGGGGTGACATATTTGAACTGTACGGGTTAACCATTGATACAGAGATGCTGCTCGAATTCGGGTGTAAAGCACGGGTGGTTAGCTGCTGGTGCGGGATAGCTGCCGATCGTTTAGCTATAAGAGCTATCGACCAAAAAGTGGTGGGGCATGACTGAGGCAATGTGCTGCTTAATGGTGAAAGCAAGGGTGGTTGGATGGATGTTTTCCCGTGGGCTAATTCTATGATAGATTTGCATGGGCACGACTAGGCAAAGGTCATACGTCCGGTCTCAAGGGGAATGTGACTTGAGAGGGATCCTGCGAATGTGTGTGGATTATCGCATGCTTAACAAGAGTACCATCAAGAACAAGTACCCCATGCCTAGAATTGATGACCTGTTCGACCAACTCAAACATGCCAAATACTTTAGCCGAATATATCTCAGATCTGGATATCATCAAATTCGAATAGCTAAAGGTGATGAGCACAAAACGACATTTCGAACACGGTTGGGGAGTCACGAGTTCCTAGTGATTCCATTCGGTCTAACAAATGCACCAGCCACTTTTTGCACGTTGATGAACAATATTTTTCAAGACTGCCTGGATGAATTTGTCATTGTGTACATCGATGACATATTAGTATTTAGTCGGAGCCTTAAAGATTACAATAAACATTTAAGGACAGTTCTCCAACGACTGAGGAGGAACTGCTTGTTCGCGAAAAGAGAGAAATGTGAGTTTGTGGTGGAGGAAGTTGATTTCCTTGGACATGTTATAGGCCACGGACGGATTCGAATGGATCCTAAGAAGATCAAGGCTATCTTGGATTGGCTAGCACCTAAAACTATTCATGGCATCAAATCCTTTGTGGGCCTATGTAATTTTTACACGAGATTCATTGAGGCATTTAGCAAAATTGTGGCACCGTTGTTGGAACAGACAAAGACTCATCTCAAAATGACATGGACACCGGAATGTGAAGCAGCATTCCAAGAACTAAAGTGACGGATCACTCAGGAACCCATTCTTTCCCTACCAGACTTTAGCAAACCGTTCGAAATACATACAGATGCATCAAACTTTTCTATTGGGCCATGTTGATGCAAGAGGGAAAACCAGTTGCATATTTTTCAAAGAAATTAAGTGATGTAGAACGACAATGGCCAACTCACGAAAAAGAAATGGTTGCAGTCGTACAAGCAGTGGAGCATTGGAGACATTATGTGGCAGGAAAGCCCTTTAAGACGTTCACTAACAATGTATCACTTAAGTACTTCTCATCCCAAGGTATGCTCACGCCAAAGCAGATGCGATGACAAAACTTTCTCTCAAAATTCAATATAGACATTCTACATACGGTGGGAAAGAATAATGTGGTAGCAGATGCACTTAGTAGACATGAGCACTTGATTTCGACGGTTTCAACCCAAGTGACCGGTCTACTCCAAGAAATCAAAGAGAACTATGGTGCAGATGTGTTGGCTAAGAATCTAATGATCGAATTCCAGCTGGGAAAGCCTTGTAAACATTTCACTTGGAAAGACCAAATGGTTGTTTATAAACACTGCAGAGTATATGTTCCAGACAACATCAACTTGAGGAAGAAAATCTTGAGGGAGCATCATGACGTACTAGCCGCCGGACATCCAGGGGTGAATCACATGTATGAACTTCTCAAGAGAGGCTTCTATTGGCCAGATATGTGGGCAGACGTTGAATCCTATGTGCAAACAAGTCCTACATGTCAACAAGTGAAGGTGGAACCGCTAGCCCCAGCAGGACTACTCCAGCCATTACCAGTACCGGCATACCCTTGGGACTCAGTGAGCATGGATTTTATTGTTCAACTACCACGTTGCCAGGGTTTCGACTCGATTTATGTGGTGGTTGACCGTTTTTCAAAACAAACTCACCTTGTACCAACTAAAAGTTCAGTGACAGCTGAAGAAGTGGCGAGGTTATTTTTCAAATGTGCCTTCAGTACCATGGCCTACCTAGAACGATTATTTCTGACCGAGACACCAAGTTCGTCGGAAAGTTTTGGATTTGCCTATTTCACCTCGTGGGAACTGGACTGAATCTCAGCACTGCATATCACCCTCAAACAGATGGGCAAACGGAACGAGTCAATCGACAGATTGAACAATATTTACGAAATTATGTCACTTGGGACCAATCCGATTGGGTCAACTACTTGGATATTCTCAAGTTTGCACATAACAACCAAGTGAACAGATCTACTAGACGGGCACCCTTCGAGATAAGCAATGGTCGGCTACCGATTGTTCCAAGTTCTTTTCTTACAGGTGTGCAAGAAACCCCAGTACCCACTGTGGAGAAATTCATCAATGAGTGGCACACAAAGCTGACAGAGGTGAAGTCATTTTTAGAGCAGTCCCAAAGAAGTATGGCAGCTGACGTGAACCCAAATCGACGAGAACTGGAATTTGAGGAAGGTGATCAAGTGTGGCTGAACACAAAGAACATTGCGTTACCAAAAGGTTTCTCTCATAAGTTCGTTCGACCTTATGCGGGACCATATCATGTCACCAAGAAGATCAACCCAGTGGCTTACCGATTGGTGCTGCCATCCAGCATGGATATACACAATGTGTTTCATATCTCATTACTCAAACGGCACAAACCAGATGAGCGATTTGATCGGCAACACGAACTTCATCACCCACCAACGACACTTGATGATACAAAGAGGCAGCTTGTACCAAAAAAAATATTGACACATAGAAAGTGAACTGGCGTGCAACGTTAATATCTAGTGAAGTGGCTACGGGCTCCACTCATTGAGGCTTCTTGGGAGTACGAAGACAAACTTAAGGAAGGAGCCCCTGAAGTACTTGCAGATTATCTACAGAAGAATCAACGCAATAGCCGTTTTTCCAGATCGGCACACAAAGCACTACCTGGCGGCATGCCTCCTGCATAAACACTCATGGCCAATTCTGAAGTTCAAGGAACTTCCAGGTATCGTCCTTAAGTTTGTCAATAAATCACTTGCAGCTTTACACAGATTTTACGGAAGTGAACTTTATCTACACTTTTCATGTGCTACTACAAATGTATCTTTTCAATTCAAAAGTTGTTAAGGCTGGTGAATTGAGTCCGTGCCATACGTCCTAGGTCTAGTTTGGCCCTGATGAGGACATCAACTTTTTCAAACGAGGGGAGGATGTTGTAAAGCTGACTCAGGTGCACCCAGTGTGCCCTGTAAGACTCTAAGGGGTGATGCTCTCTAAGGTCCCAGAGCAAGTTAGAATGTCAAGGACTGAGCCTCCGAATTGTGGTGAGCCAGTCAAGTAGTCACAAGTCATGAGCTAACTCTGGAGTTCGAGTCATGGCCTAGTCAGGAAGCAAGTTGATTCTGCCGCCGGGACGGCTCCCGGGACCCATGTCCGGGAGCCAAACTGATTCTACAAGGCTTGCCAGGCTTAATCAGCAAAATAAAAACTAAGTCCTAAAAAGCGTGCTTTACCAGAAAGCAATATATTTCAGAATAGAGCGGGTGCGCCGAATCACATCAGAACTATAGAGGGAGTCCGATAGACAGAAACTTGGGCAACTCAGCCAGCGCCATAAATCCATTCACCAGGTCTCAGCTCCCTCTACCAGCACGAGCCAGACGCAATGCCCAGCACGTGTTGGTGGCCCCGAGACCGGTCAGTCTATGTATGAATGTAACCTCTTCCAAATATAATAAAGTGGATCCTTGGGGATGATTACCATTTCGGTTTCACCTCCGGGACTGGTCCAAGTGGAAGGACCCTTACTGGCACTTTTATCGAACACTGAAACCCAGAAGGTAATCAGAGTCAGTTTGAGGAAAATCCCACTTTATTGATAAATCTGAGAAGGTTACATTTCAAGTGTGTGACCGACCCTAGTCTCCGGGCGCTAGCATGCCAAGGCGAGAGCCATGACAACATTCCAGCAAGGGAGGTTGAGACTTGGTTGGAGCTCGCCTGAGTCGCAACCCGCACTCCCCTATAGTATTGGTGTGATTCGGCACCCCCCCTCATACCAAGCACTCTACCCAAGCTGGTAAAGCACATTTTTCTCTCTCTAGGATTTTCTCTTTCTAGAAAGTCATTTTCTCTCTCTAGATTTTATTGATCCCCAGGCTTCCTTTAATCATGCCTAGATCGTGTGAGGTGATTGCACATCGATCTGAGCTCTCTGGACTCCGCTAGAACCGATCAAAGATTTTCAGCCATAGGAACTTGGTGCCGGCTGGATTCTGGTCACAGTGGCGCCGGGAGCCGCGCCGGGCAGCAGCGGCGCTGCTGGCGCCGGGGACATAGATGGCGCCGATGGCGTCGGAAGTAAAGCTTGTAAAGGTAGCTTTACAACAAAACTGAAAACTGAAAACATTGGATGAATATTGTAAATTGCCAATTCTCTAAACTATAGCAGATAAAGGTTTGGGCAGTGGATACATGCAATCTGAGTTCTGGAAAAACCTTCTTCAGTGCATAGCTTGAAGTTTGCCTGTGGGAAGTGGCCCTGTGTTGAGAATAATGAAAGCAAGCTATCATCTTTTCAAGTTCATTTCTCTAGTTACAGTGAGATGGATGAGTGAAAAACAGATATGTTGCTAAGTTGGAACTCCTACAAAACACCAAATGCTTGTCAAATTCTGCAATTGTGTCTTATGTAGAAGAAGGGTAACCTATGAACAAGCCTTGTATCCTCCTTGCAAACTTGTTCTTATCCTTCTGTGATCTCTGGACAGCCG
Organism: Diphasiastrum complanatum; assembly: GCA_029204225.1. Lineage (NCBI taxonomy): Eukaryota > Viridiplantae > Streptophyta > Lycopodiopsida > Lycopodiales > Lycopodiaceae > Diphasiastrum > Diphasiastrum complanatum. Next base: position 14,791,700 of record CM055105.1, read on the forward strand.
TTAAAAGTAGTTAGTCAGCTGGGACTATCTATTGTGTGGATTAAACTGTTGCAGACAGTACCTTTGTAATGAGTTTCCTAGTTGCCAGGAAGGTAGAACAAATTCGTCTATTCAAAAACATTTTTTAGTAACAGACTGGAAACAATTTAGATCCTCAGTGAAGGCTGCAGGTGGTGTACCAATAGATGAACCTGCAAATGCGTTCTTTGGAAACTTATGGCAGCTAGGGACAGTGTGGGCTGTTTGGAGTTTCATTAGGCATTGAAGCCATTGAATGGAAAAATGGATCGGAAGCTGCGATTGAAACAGATTAGAAGCAAGCCGATTAGGTGTGCTTTCTCACCTCTTCTTGCATTGAGGGAGGTCGGATAGGTGAGAGAATCAACTGGTGGGCCGTAGCGCCACGATGCTCTCTCTCTTTCCCTCGTTCTCTATAGCTTTGTGGAGCCTCTTTTTTCCTTCGATGATGGCGGTTGTTGCACGGCTATGGTAGGGACCTGGCTAATGCAAAACCTTAGGGTTTTTTTTCAATTAAGGCATGTGTGACATTTTGGGACCTACGTTTTTTCCTTTTGAGCATGTGTTCTTTTTTTTGTTAAAGTTGATGCTTGTTGTAGGACAACACTTAGTGAATTGCATGAGTGTCTGCACCTATGCTTGTTGCATGTCGGTCGACCAAGGGTTTCTAAGGGCTTGTTATTGGGTAACTTTAAAGTTGATTTCGGAAGTGGATGCGAAATCAACTCAGAAAATTAAGTTACTAGCACCCAAATGAGAAATCTCGGTTCCTTGGTGCACGGTTGTTATTGCTATAACCCTGGTTTTTTTATATTGCTTCCTTGTATGGTAGAAGAAATTTTGTTTTTTCTTCTCTATGAACAATATGCATGTACAAGGCCTTATCAACTTGACAGTTACTGATAAGCCAATTTTTGTGGAACTTTGGTACCGTTGTTTTGTGTCAAGCTGTATTAATCAGTCTGAATTTTGCTAAACCGATCTTGACAAAACAATGGTAGTGGTACGGTTCTCAGGCATGTACCCGGTAAAGGGATTTGACTTGGTATTATGCTAATTATCCACTTAACTCTGGAGTGGTATTCCCAGTTAGTTGAGTTAAATGATATTTTTGGTTCTTCCTTTTGGACTTTGTGGTGCACCGATCGGCTTATCCTAAATGATTTTGATCTTTAGGATTGGACAAACTAAAGCTTTTGAGATACTTGTTAAAGTGTATAAATGGAATAAAGATCATAATATTTGGTGGTAGCTGTATATACGATAAAAGTTAATTGTATTGAATATCATAAAAGGTTACCTGGATCCAAATTTTATGGATTCTCCATTAGGTTCAGACAAATTTAACGAAGTAATACTTAAGCTAGTGTAGTCAAAGGGGTGATAACCTAGGATTTACTTGTGTCAAAGGAGTTTTTGGTGTCTTTGCTGATGATTTTTTTTGGGTGACCAAAATATCTAAGGGAGCAAGAAAATGAGAGAATTCTTATTTCTCTTGCTTGTTTTTTCAAGTGGAAGGTGTTTCAATTAGATGTATCCAATGCTTTTCTAAATGGTTATCTTGAGGAGGAGATCTATATGGAACAACCTCAAGGATTCATCAAGGATGAGTCCAAAGTGTGCTTGCTCTTCAAAAGTCTTTATGGACTCAAGCAAGCACCAAGATCATGGTATTCAAGACTTAACTCTTTCCTTATCTCACTAGGATTTACTCTTAGTGACTATGATCCTTCCATGTATCTAAAGTTTGTTGATAGCAATATTGTCATTCTTCTAATTTATGTTGATGACATTATTCTTTGTGGAAGTTGTATCAAGCTAGTTGATGAAACCAAGCTAGCACTTGGATGTGAGTTTAAAATGCAAGATCTAGGAGAGATACATTACATCCTAGGCCTAGAAATTGATTTTTATGAAAATCATGTCTTTATATGCCAATCTAGATATGCTCACTCTATGTTGAAAAAATTTCATATGGAAAATTCTAAGAGCATAGATACTCCAATGGAGCAAATTGTAAAAGATCCTAATAAAGGTGATGAAAGATCCTTTGAGGACATCACACTTTTTAGGAGTCTTGTAGGCTCCTTGATTTGGCTTACCATTACTAGGCCCGATCTTAGTTTTTGTGTGCACAAATTGAGTCAATTTATGCAAGAACCTAAGATCCATCATTGGAAGATGGCCAAGAGGATTTTAGGATATGTATCTTCATCTTGTGATTATGGTCTACTCTATAAAAAGTGAAGATCTATCCATTATTGGCTACTCGGATTCGGACTTTGCAAGTGACAAAATGGATCGAAAGTCTATTAGTGCATACACTATCTTTCTTGGAGGCAATCTAATAACTTGGCTTTCCAAAAAAGCAAGATACTATATCTCTCTCTTCATGTGAGGCCGAGTACAGAGCACTCACTACAACTACCAAAGAAGTGCTTTGGATCAAGAGGTTATTAATGGAACTAAAGTGCATCAAGGAGGATGATCTACCAATGATCAAGTGTGATAACATCTCGGCCCAAGCTCTTGCCAATAATCCCATATTTCATGCAAGAAGCAAGCACATAGAAGTGGCACACCATTTTGTGAGAGAAAAGCTTATTGGAGGAGAAATCTATTTGGAGCATGTCAACTCGTCCTCTTGTATTGCCGATCTACTCACCAAGCCTTTGAGCAAAAGTGCTTTCATCAAGCATAGATCTAATCTTGGAGTTATATCAAGATCAATGCTCAAATCTTCATAGATAATTTTTTAGGAGGAGTGTGAAGAATTGAAAAAGATTATCTATGTTAGATATAGGGGTCTTATGTTTTTTACATCAAGCATCTAGGTGTAGGATGTTGATAGGAATAAATTTGGCATAGATGGCAAATTATGCATTTCCACTTGTAATGCCACTATTGAGCCAAAATAGAGTAAGAGACTAAACACTTGCTAATTAGAGTGTAGACAAGTGTAAAGTTTTGGTTTGATGAATTCCAAGAGGTCCAATAGGATATAGAGGTGGAACCTTGTGAGGTCCAATAGGAAATTGAGGTGTGCTTGAATATAGTCCAATAGAATTAAGAGGTGCATAGATCAATGATCCAATAGGATCAAGAGGTGACAAAATGTGGTCCAATCATAGTTAAGCATAGTGGTAGCTCGTGGACCTACTAGTATCATTGTACTCCTCATTTTGAAATTAATTGATTTGGTGATTTCATGGATTTTGTGAGTTATTGGATTTCTAGCTTTCTCTCTCTACCCGAGAGCTCTTGATGCATTTTCTCTCTCTCTACTCGAGGAGAGCAGCTTGTTTTTACTTAGATTATTTTTGAATACTTCCCACACGTGTGAGTGAGAGTTGGAAGTGATTGAATGCATGTAGTAGTGTGTTTTTGCCATAGGATACAAGATTGATCTTGAATCTCAATCTAGTCTTGATCTTGGTGCATCAACACACCTTAGGAGATCACAAGTACATGTAGTGGACAGTCCACACGTGTGAAAATCAACAATAAATGTGGGATTAAAAGGCAATTTATGCAAGCTCATACTCCTGCTCTCAATGGTGTAGCTGAGCGCAAGAATCGTACGATTGTGGAAAGTGCCAGATCTATGCTAGCTGTGATGAAACTACCAAAACATTTTGGTCAGAAGCATGTAGCATGGCAGTCTATCTTCAAAATAGAAGTCCGACCATTGCCATACCAAAGATAACACCTGAGGAATCATTCACGAAGAAGAAGCCAAAGGTGAACCACTTCCGAATCTTTGGATGTAAGGCCTTTATACACATTCCTAAGGAAGAGAGACGTAAACTTGATATCAAGTGCATATTCCTAGGATATGATGATCGTTTGAAGGGCTATAGATGTTTTGATCCAGTCGAAAACAAAATCCATATAAGCCGTGATGTTATCTTTGATGAATCCAAGATGTATGAAGATGAGGATGCTGAGAAGATAGACACATCTAGTGGGAAAGATGGTATCGTGAGGATACAACTTTGTGATGATCCATCCGTTGACCTTCCGAGTGATGACATGAGGATACATCTCAAGATACTACTACTCAACCTAAAGAAACAGGTTGGAGAGGTAGGGACAAACCTTTTGGTGCAAGAAGGATTGAAGTTGCAAGTGACAAACACAAGGAGAAGGATGTACCGTGGGATACATTTTCACCAAGAAGCCGATCACCTGACAGAAAGCTCCCTAAGTGGGTTTGAGAGATTGTTGGAGACCCGCGACATAGATGACTTTCCAGGATCATCTAACCAAGGAGAGCCTACGAAGATCACACAAGAGAGAAGATACTACCTGAAAGGTATGAAGCAATTATGCTTCCTCTTATCTAGCATTATTCAAAGCAAAGAACCTTCGACTTATGGTGAAGCAAAGGATGATGACATTTGGGTCAAGGCCATGGGAGAGGAGATGG